>BPLR01009847.1:0-82600 GCA_021605095.1 Caerostris extrusa | reverse complement strand
CTACTTACATGTAATTTTTTTCGTATTAAAATGTTTCAAGAAATAATAAATAATTTTATACACGTATTAAAACGGTTGCGGGCTATTTCTGTACCAAATTTGATTCTTGAACTTAACTATTAAGCAAAGTATTTTTATAGACTTAAATTTATTTTTAAAATTTGTTTTCTCACAAATATTAAATTGTGTAGAATGATTGAATTGAATAAAAATTTTAAAAATTATCATTATTTTATATTATAAATTTTTCAGGAAATAATTGAGTCAAAATGTTCCCTGTTTATAGAATTTTTGAGTACCTACGTATTAACGATACCTTGGCGACTGACTTGGAGGTTTTTAAGTGTCGCCATTCTAACAACTAGATTTGTCGGTTTTCAAGTGGCGGCAATCAACAGCTGCAGATTTGCCTTTGGTTTTTGACGCCATTTTTGTAGTGCTACGAAACTGCGTATTTGGGATTTGCCAGAAACGAGAACAAGATTCAATTTTTATTTTTCAGGGCAAATATTTTACCAAAACAACGAAAATGACCCAATTCCCATGACATGAAACTTTATTTTGGTGAACGTAGCTTTGGAAATGCAATTTCAGTCAATTATTGCTTATCGTGTGGGATTTAGAAAAAGACAACTGGTTTGAGGGAAGCAGAATTCATTTTGTACAGCTTTGAGATTCATATACTGCTGGTGCGAGGAGTTGACGTCGATTAAATTTTTGTGAAAAGCAACGATTTATCCGGATAAAACTGTTATATGAGATTGGAACAATTACATGCGTGAATTATGTGTCTTGGATATGGAGAATAAACCAAAAAGAAGGTAAGGTCGACCAGATTGCATTGTGGAAATTGATGAAAGTTTGTTTTACTAAACGTAAAATAATAATTAAAAATAATTGTTATTATTTGGAACAAAAAATTTTAAGTGTAGATTGGCACCACTTAAAAAACGCCAAATCTGTAGCTGCGGTTGGCGCGTGAGCTCTTTATTGGCGCAACTGTCGCCAATCTATCGTTAATACATAAGTACCTAAATTTGTACTAAAATTTTTGCACTGTTTAAAAAAATTAATCTTGTTATGTATTGTAACCTATTTGTTCATGCTTTTTAAAATCAGTGTTTATTCATATGTTAGAATATGTAGTAAAACTATCGAGATTCATCATTATCTTAGATGATTTTCATACCATCAAAATATTTTTAAAAAATTGAAATTCAATCGATTTAATCGATTTTCTTTCAATCGATTTTTTATTATATCGATCGATCAATTTTTTTCAATCGATTTTTATTTTTATTATTTCAATCGATTTGATCGATCGCTTAAATCAATTCAAATTTTTCCGATCGATTTAATTTAATCGATTTTAAATCGTTCGAAAAATTCAATCGATTTTCGATCGATTTATTAAAAAAGATAGACACACATCAATTTTTATACGGTGTTTTTAAGCGATGATTGAATAAAAAACATTAAAAAATAAACACATGAAGCATTAAAATTTTTCAATTTCTTCTATTAGCTCACACTCTCCCTCTATATATATCTTGTTCACATTTTTAGTCGTTGATAAAAATACTTTTGATTCATCCACTCGAGTTCAAATACATTTTTTTTTTAAGTTGTAGTTGATGACACTGGATGTTAATACAGTTTTTACCAACATTCATTCAGTAATTAAATTTAATTCATTAATTTTAGTTTTCTTTTTAGATTTAAGTTGCATCTATCTGCCAATAGATGGCCAGATAAACTTAAAAAAAAGGAATGAAAATTATTTATAAAGAACTTTTCTGCAATAGAGTGGAAAAAAAAAGTAGGAACAGACTTTAATTTTTTTTTTTTTTTTTATTACTTGTTTTAAGATATTCGTATAGGCAATAAATCATGTCATAACTCCTAAGCATATCAGGTCTTCGCCCGTCAGTCCATAATCTCCTTAAAATTGTAGTGGTTTAAAAATCCTGTAACGTATAGAGTTTATTTCTTTTATAGAATTCTGAAGACACAGAAACCTTAAATCGAATAAAGAAGATCTCCGATGCATCCAACACAAGTCAAAAAAGAATTTCCTACGCCAGCACTTCTAGTAAGCATACTCGATTATTATGCCATTCATTACATTAGAGAATTCAGTTTTGTTTTCAGGTTCTTAAATGTCTTATTACTGATAGCAGCCCTATTATACCTGTTCCTTAACCGTTTAACTAATATTTCAAATGTAAATGCTTAATATTTAAGTGTTCGATTTAATACTCTTTCTTGTGAACTACTACATAAGCATCTTCCATAATCGCTTTTCGTTTCCAGCTGCATTGAGTGCCATTTCGCTTTAAATGTTTTTACCTATCGTGATAGTTAAAAACATTAGAAACTATTTTTCTATGTTTATGTTATGTTATATACTATTTTTCTATGGGCTTAGAAACTACTTTTCTGTATAACAACGATAACGAACAAAGAAAACAACATTTTTTTTTTTAATTTTCCTTTATTTTTAAGATAACCCCCCAAAGATGAATACACTTTTCATATGGTCCAATGGTCCCACAGGTTTCGAGTCCCGACGTTGCCATGGAGTTATTGTAGTGGTTCGAATTCAGATTTAAACCGTAGGTCCCGGTCTAACAGGATTGCAGATCCTTGAGGGGGTAGTGTGATTCCGCGTCCGTAACTTATCTTCAAGATCCACGCACCTCCTGTGTAGTGCTCAGTGTGTAACGTCGGTGCAGCGCTTGCCTTAAGGCATCTAAGACAGCTGTCTAAGTGTTTGCCAGCTGCATTAGAACAGAAAAAAAAAAAACAGGAGCTCTCATTTAATAATGCCAGTTGTATAAAACGATTCGTTGAACTCTTCAAACTATTCATTGACATCCTCCTCGTTGCTCGCAGCTCAATGTATATCAAATCATTTTTAAGATTGGTTTAATGAGGTTAGTTAAAATGTTCTCCTAATATAAATTTTTATTTAGTATTAACAGGTGGGCTGAAAAGTTCGTAGGATATCACATAGAGGGGCTACTAGTATTAAATCCACATGATTTTTAGTTAGCCCTCACCTTCAAAAGACACGTGTATAAATCTGACAGCTGCTGCACTATCAGTATGTGAGTTATAGCATTTTTAGTGTTCATCACGTGCAGTCCACTCGGCTGACTGTCGATTGGACTCCGGTGTGAAAGGATGGAGCCATGTTTCATCCATTGTCTCACATCGACGCAAAAATTCGGGTTTATTATTACAATTGAACAGCTCCAAACACTGCTTAGAATCATCAATCCGTTGTTGTTTTAGGTCGATTGTAGTGAGCTCTGCGCGGCACCCAGTTTGAACAGAGCTTTCGCATATCCACATATTCATTCACGATATGTCCAACACGTGCTATCTCAATCCACTTCACTTTACGGTTATCAGAAATTATTTTGTGGACTTTTTTGATGTTTTCGTCGGTAACAGCCTCTTTGGGGCGTCCACTGCGTGCATCGTCCTCGGTGCTCATTTCGCCTCGTTTAAATTTAGCAAACCACTTCTCTACGGGTGATTTTCCTGGTGCAAAGTCCGAATAATGTTTATCAAGCCAAGCCTTTGCTTCAATAGTATTTTTTTTACGCCAAAAAGCAATGCTTTTTATTAACACAACGAAATTCCTTTTATTCATTTTTCAAACTAACAAAAGTTGCTTCACTAAAAATGCTATAACTCACATACTAATAGTGCAACAGCTGTCAAATTTATACACGTGTCTTTTGAAGGTTAGGGCTAACTAAAAATCATATAGATTTAACACTAGTAGGGCCATCTATGTGCCAACCTATGAACCTTTCACCCCACTTGTTATAATCATTTAATATTTTATATTAAAATTAATTGCATAATCTCTAAGTTAAAACATTATTATAGACTGCACTAGGAACAGTTTCTTACACATAGTTTTTAATAATGTTGGAATACGAAACCTTACTTATTATTTAATCAAAACCTTTTCAGGTGCCAATTCTGAATCCAATGAAGTTTTCAGACTAGCCAAAAGAAAATGGAAGACGACCTGAGGTATTGTTCGGAAATTTCGAAATTTACTTAAATCTAACTTTCTATTTATTAAAGTTTCAATTTTTGCGTCTAAAATGTCTGCCATTCTGAAATTATTTATCTAAAGTTGAAACTATATTAAGTATTAAGACTACTACTGTATCCAAAAAGTAAGACCCGTTTTCAATTTAAATTTCCCGTGTGTATGGAATTTCAATTTTTTTTCCTTTTACGTTGTTGGCACTGTCCTTGACATCTGTGTGAAATTTCACGTCAGCATATTCATGAGTGCTTGAGTGACGTTTGGTTTTATGAGATGCTAAAACTGTTTCCGACGATTTTCGAAATGTCTCTTCAATCGACTCAAAACGGTGTTTCGGAGTGGTCTTTTGAGTTTAAGGAATAACCAGAAGTAGCACGATGATAAATCAAGTGAATACGGTGGTTGTGGAGCAATATGGGTTTCATTTTTGGCGAAAAAGTGACGAAGAATCAATGCAGTTCTAGTTGGCGCATTCAGTGTTTTCGATACCAATCGAGATTGGACTCGTTTGTGGCCCAAAACATCTTGTAAAGTAGAATCTTGAAATTCTAACATTTTCAGCAAGGTCTCTAATGGTAAATCGATGGTTTGCAAGCATCAGTTCTTTCGGACGTGAGCTTCGTCGGTTGAGGTTGGTGGCTCTTCGTCTTCAACGCGTTCTCTGCCTTCTTTCAACTGTTTATACCACTTGTAAGCATTTCTTTCCGATATAGGAATGTTCACCGAATGCCTTTGGCAACATTCTACACGTTTCCGCAAATAAAATTGAATGCAAGTTCATTGCTCAATCAATTCTGACATTTCAAAAATCGTCAGAATCTGCTTTAGCATCTCACAAAATCAAGCGTAACTGAAACACTAATGAATATTTTGACATAAAAGTAAAAAAAAAAAATTGAAATCCCATATGCCCGGGAAATTTAAATTGAAAATTGGGCTTACTTTTTGGGCACAGTAGTATACATTTCTAATGTAGTTTCATTTTTATGCCATATATTCCGCAGGTGAGTGCTGACTCGATTCCTCCCCCTTATCCGAAACGACCGCCCCCCATGCCTCCCAACAAACCACCGTCCGGCCACGACTTGCACAGGACCAATCAGCACAGATCGCCTGATTCTTCAAGCTTACGAAAGCCTATTCCGCCTCCGAAGCCTAAAACACGCCTTCAGTCCGTATTGGCGAAGTTACCTCTAAATGAAACTCCTAACTCCAATGGAGAACCAAGAGAAGATAACGAAGGTTTGTTATATTTTTCAATTCCTTCTATTAGCTCACACTCTCCTTATATATATATCTTGTTCGAATTTTCAATTGTTCATGAAATACTCTTTATTCATCCACTCTAGTTCGAATACATTTTTTTTTTTTTTTTTTTGAACTTGTAGTGGATGATACTGAATGTTAATGCAATTTTTTCAAATACTAATTCAATAATTAAATTTAATTAATTAATTTTAGCTTTTTTAGAGCTAAGTGGCAAATATCTATCAATAGAGGGCGCCAGATAAACTTAAAAAATGAATGGAAATTATTTATAAAGGACTTTTTTTGCAATAGAGTGAAAAAAAAGTAAGAATTGACTTAATTTTTTTTTTTATATATATTGCTTGTTTGTTGTATGATTCATGTTATATGTAAGGTTTAACAATAATTAAATTGTCACGGGAGATCACCACTGTGACTAGTAATTGGCACCCTAACTGTGTGAACTGGTAAGTAGAAGAGGTCAGAGTTCGGGCTGAAGATTCAGAACGCTCGGAGCGTATGAGCGATTAAGACGGTCAGGAACCGTATGTGCTATGTCCATGGTTTTAAGTATGACATAGGATTGATAGTGTAGAAGTGGCACAGGGTGCCTCGTGTATTAAAGTATTGTACGTGAATTATTTCGACAATAAATTTCAGAAGTGGGATAGCGACAATGAGGTCGATAATGTTAATCTCATGATAATCATGAGGTCGATAATGATGATTAATGTCGATAATGGTAATCTCATGATAATCATGAGGTTGATAATGATGATTAATGTCGATAATGATAATCATGGGGTCGATAATGATGATTAACGTCGATAATAACACCGATAATGATAATCATGAGGTCGATAATGATAATCGTGATGTCGTTAATGATGATTAATGTCGATAATAATACCGATATTGATAATCATGAGGTCGATAATGATAATCATGACGTCGATAATGATAATCATGACGTCGATAATGATAATCATGAGGTCGATCAATGTTGACAATATATGAGGTCGTTTTTCTGTTGTTGTACCAATTGAAATGTGCTATTATTTCGTTGCTGTTTGCGCGATTTAAACAATTTTGGTATTAATCGAAAAGCTTGTATTTCCACATTGTGAATTTTGATGATACAGGTTTTTTTAATCATTACATTTTAGAAATAAGGGTATAGGACTGATCAAGAGAAACTTCATTTTAGGCTCTCTGTGCTTCCCAAAGTCCAGCTCGGTCATAATGCGACAGATGCTCATGAAAATGCGTGTTTCGTCTTTTGTAAAAAGTTAAAATATGCTTGTAGGTAGGAAGAAAATGGTTTGAAAAATTCAGGTCTGGGGGAATCTCGCACCTAAAGACCAGAGGAGCTCGATGACCACGGTTTTAGTGTATTAAACAAGCTTGGCTTTGTCTTACAAAGGATGCCTTTGGATTCCCCGTGAATTAGGCAAAAAAAAATATCTCAGTACTATTGCTTCTTTTTTTCAATTCCTTCTATTAACTCACGCTCTCCCTCTATATATCTTGTTCAAATTTTCAATCGTTCATAAAATACTTTTTATTCATCCTCTCGAGTTCGAATATATTTTGTTTGAACTTGCAGTGGATGACACGTGATGTGAATACAGTTTTTATCAAATATTAATTCATTCATTAAACTTAATTAATTCATTTTTGTTTTTTCAGATTTAAGTTGCATATATCTACCAATAGATGGCGACAGATAAACTTAAAAAAATGAATCGAAATTGTTTATAAAGGACTTTTCTGCAATATAGTGAAAAAAAAATGTAGGAATTGACTTAAAATTGCTTTTTTGTGCTTGACGACAATATGAGTCATTCTTGGATCGCCTAATTGCTGGTGATGAAAAATGGATTGTATTTGATAATGTAGTGTGGAAAGAGCTAAGGTAATTAATTCACCCCTATCCTTGCAAAGACCCATTTTCACCTAAAGCACGCTGTCGATTGTCGAGGCGCTATCCACTGAGAACTATCGCACACAGATCAAACTGTCACAGCAGACTTATATTGTGATCAGGTCTGGATTTAGAAGAAAAGAGGCCCTGGCTATTCCACTTATGAGGCCCTCCCATTTTTACGTTTGTAAATGACATGAGAGACAATAAAATACATCATTACTGTGATATATATATCAATATGTTAAGATAAACATGTTGCGATGGGTACTCAACTTTTATAAAAAAATGTGGCACGGATAATAAATAAAGAAAAAAGTCGAGAACACTTATTTGGACATTTATTCTCAGCACCCTATAAAGTATTTGTAGAAATAACTAATCAAACATAACACACAACATTTACAAAGAAACAAAATTCAAATAATAAAAATCTTTGACTACGAAAATAAAATATGCAATAAAAATTATCATATTTTCTATTCTAATTAATTGTAGGCACCTCTTGATCTTGAGGCTCTAGGCTGAAGCCTAGTTAGACTATAGGAAAATCCGGACCTGATTGTGATCAGCCTCAATCCAATTCGATACAAATATGTGTCAACTTCGTCAGGCACTGTGCAACCGAAAAGGTGTTGTCTGCCAACATGACAATACCAGGCCTCACGTGTCCTTAAAGACGAACGAGTAACTACAGACTCTAGGTTATGAAGTTTTATCAGATTCACCATACTAACTGACCTAGTACCATTTAATACCACTAGTCCCTTTCGATGCAACATTTTATTTTTTGGAAAAAAATTTTCATTATGTCAAGAGGGTAGTGGTGAATTTCCTGACTTCAACGGATTGGATTTTTATATATCCAGCATAAACGATGTTGTTGACTGATAGATTAAGGTTATAGAAAACATTGGTCAATTTTTCATTTATGTAATGTTTATATTTAAAAAAAAAAACGGTTTTGAATATTTGATTGTCACACAGATAAACTGCACTGTACATGAGTAAAAATAGAAAAGAAGCAATTTTTTTTCGTATTTAATTGCTATTTTAGTAGTTATATTGAAAATTCAGATACAAATATAAAACCCTACACATGTTGTTTCTGAAAACAGTTGAAAATAAATTATGCTGCTTTACTGTGAGTTTTAATTCAACTAAAGTACATAACATTAACGAAAACTTTTTTCTGTTATTTTTTTTCAGATGATATCCGACCCAGTTCTCCAGTCTACGTAGTTCCAAACGTGCACGTCCTTCCTCTAGTGGCTCGAAAGAAGTTCTCAGAAGCCAGGTGCAACAGAACTGCTGAGAAAAAACGCCCACAAATTCTCGCTGCAACACCTGGCAGGGGACTCGATCCCGAGAACTCGTTTATTGCTGGACTACCAACCGTCGGCCTCCAGGTACAAGGAGCTCTCTTCCCCCAACGAAGTGGAACTTCCCTCACAAACTCTGGAGCTACTACAGAAGGCCAATCTCCTTCCCGACGCAAAGGCCTCCATGTTCTACATACGGAGGTCGAGTTCGTATCCGAGCCTCAGTTCCCTGCAGCTCAAGTCCCAGCCCATCTACTTGGAACTGTTGAACGCCGCAGACGAAACTTCGCGGAGTAAAAATCTCTCCGGAAACAATGGTAGCTTGGATGCAAAAAGGAACCGGTGACATTTATATTGACATGTATTAAGTTTTATGCCATGTATTGAAATTCATATTACCATGATGTTAATCTGGCATGGGTTGCATTCCATAAAAATTCATTCGTGTCAAATAAAAAAGCTGAAAATCGTCTAAAACGGCTGAAAAAAAATATTTGAAACAAAATTAAAAAAAAAAAAAAAAAAAATGACTGAAATATGATTTCGATAAATTGATAGAATTGCTACAGTACAAAAATTATATTAACAAATGGCTAATGGCTAATTAATGGCTAAACAAAATTGGAAGTCTTGAAAAGGAAGAAAAACTCTTTCATGATTCGATAGAATTGAAAAGTCATTAGATGTAGAAGAATTTTAACGCTGTCTTTTTTAGTTAGTGGCTTTTAACGTTAAAAGACAGTAGACTTTAGATGTAATCAATACTAAAAGACTGTTGCCCTGTTGAAGCAACCAACTCTAAACAACTGTAAATGTTGAATATAATCAACACTGTATATGTCGGATGTAATCAACACTAAAAGATTGCATGTCGAATCAAATCTACACTAAAAGATTGTATATATCGAATGTAACCAATGGTAAAAAACTGTAGATGTTGAATGAAACCAAAACTAAAAGACTATTGATGTTGGAGTCACCAGCACTAAACGATTGTTGATGTTGAATATAAAACGATTGTTGATAAAATGTTGGTTGAAGTTAAATATAACCAACACTAAAAGATTGTAGATGTTGAATGTAATCAAGGTTGTAAGATTGTAGATAATAAACAACTAGTGGCACCATCTTTTCTGAAATTTTATTTTTGCAGAAATGTAACATACAATTAAAATTAAATTGCAAATTGCAAGAACTGATCCGTCATGTTAAAAATTGCAAGAACTGATCCGTCATGTTAAAAATTGCAAGAACTGATCCGATATGTAAATGATAATGATTTTTTTATACTAGTACACAGGAGCATTGTCCTTCATATAACAATCAAATCAAATCATTCTTACATTGCATGGTGAAATTGCTAAGTGATTACCAGTTCATTTCTTCACATTATCTTCTAGTTATGTAAAAATAAATTAAAAAATTTCGTTTTGATATCTAAGCAAACCAGTCTTAATGCTTAAACTTTTAAATAGTGTTAAGTTTTACGATTAAACTTTTTAATATCTTAATTTACAATACTGAACCGTTTCAAGAGCTGTTTGTACCGGATT
This sequence comes from Caerostris extrusa, assembly GCA_021605095.1. Classification (NCBI taxonomy): domain Eukaryota; kingdom Metazoa; phylum Arthropoda; class Arachnida; order Araneae; family Araneidae; genus Caerostris; species Caerostris extrusa. The sequence goes on along the minus strand of BPLR01009847.1, from coordinate 72,478 downwards.
AAAAATATATAAATAATGTTTTATATTTTTTTCATGAATAAAATTATACATTGATAATTATTGAAAACATTTATGGGATTAAAAGGCAATCTAAAATATTTTTAAAATTACGTATTTTGCTCATTAAAGCTCTATTTTATGAAAAAAGTGAATTTAAGTGACCAAAAATAAAAGTTAACTAACCTCTAGTTGTGAGTTGTAAAAAATTAGCAAAACAAAAAAGACCTGATCAGCTATTGACTTTTGTGTTGCATCGATCACAAAAATTAAAAAATTCTTTTTGATTCAATAATTTTTTATTGCTAAAAATTAATAAATTTTATGCATCTTTATTTTATTTCTTTTTAGATTCAACCAAAGTTACATATACTCACTGAAATCTAAAAGCAATATATCAAAGGATTTTGTTGTATGTACCATAACATACGTTACAATAGCATCATTAAATTAAGTAACAATTTTTGTAGTAGCATAAGAAAGTCCCACTTTTGTCTTACTTTATTTAAATTCTTTTTACACACTATATTCTCGTATGGAATTTTCACGGTAGCATTTATGAAAAAGAATTCAGTTTAGTTGCAGTTGGAAAATGTTCAATTTTAAGTATCATATTTAGGGTTAATTTTATTTTTCAGAAAATTGTTGAATATTTATTATAATTATAATTAAATATTGTTTAGTAGACAAACTAATAACTAAACGTTGAAAATTAATTAACTAAATGGATTACAAATGTAAGTGTAAGTGTATTTCGTCCTCTCATATGTATAAATACATACTAAATATTGAAATAATCAAACATTTTAGAACAGATGCTTTGTTAAAGAAACTATTATCATGTGTGAACATGATGAACAATCAAAAAAAAGTGCAGCACGCAAATAAAGTGATATTCCAAATTTGCAAATTTTGGCGTTAAAATGGTAGTTTGGGTCCCCTTAACTCTTGAAATGATTCATGAATAACGTTAGTCTTCGGGAATTTTCTGGTGAATTTGGCTTTTGATTGAAGTATGGTTTTGAATCCCTTTTCACGTTTTGGCTTGGGATTTTAAACATTTGTATTTCCAATGGCAATAAGTGCTTCGATCAATTCCTTCTTCTTGGATTATTGAATCGGAAAAAAAAAATGTTATATGACAGATTTAATGATAATAATAAGTGCATCAATGATTAATGATCCTATTCAAATGACTACAATTTATGCCTTATTGGCACAGAGGTGAAAGGATCAGCAGTGGCAATGCTTGTAAACAAAAACAATATATGTATATAAAAAATTGTAAACAATAATTATATTAATAAAATAATCATATTAAATGTGTCTTTTTAATTCTTACTGTTAGTTAACACTGTCCCTATATATATATCTTGTTCAAATTTTCAATCGTTCATAAAATACATTTTTTTCATACACTCAAGTTCAAATACATTTTTTGAACTTGTAGTGGAGGACACTGGATGTGAAAACGTTTTTTTTTTTTTTCAAATATTTAATTCATTCATTAAATTTAAATCATTCATTTTAGTTTTATATGGGAGAAATTTTTTTCTCTCGTATAAGATATTTAACAGGCTATAAATTTAGGAATCAATACCGTCAATGGCGAAGCGTGTAGATCACTGGAAAAAAAATTTCTCTTTTTCCTTGCGGGTTGTAGTTTGAGTCGAGGAGGGAACAAAATGAAAAATTAAACATGTGAATAAATATGTGAGAGAGATGGAAAGTGGAAAGAGAGAATTTTTTTTAACTTAAAAAAATGAATGAAAATTATTTATAAAGGACTTTCTGCAATAGAGTGAAAAAAAAAAGTGGGAATTAACTTTTAAATGTTTTTTATATTCCTTGTTATACATAGATTTTTAAATTTCATATTAATCGATGGTTACGGTGATCACAGATTTATTTTTATAAATACTTATAGCTGTTATTTATAAGATATTAATTCATATCTCCTCTATCAAATTAAAATTGACATTTTAAACTTTGAAGTGATTAATTATATAGCTTCTAGAAAATAAATGTAAAAATTTTTATAATTTTTCACAAATATTAGTTTAGTCGCTATTTCTTCTCCTTTAATTTTGTATACATATATATATATATATATATATGTATACGTATTTTAGCATTCATTTGAAATTATCTATTCATTTCTTTTCTCATTCCATAGAATAATTAATTGATATAAAATTGAAAAAAAAAAAAAAAAAAAGAAATTGTAATCCGTATTGGATCTATATATTAAGTTTGTTCATGTACACTCATGTCCATAAATTAAGGATAATTCAGAATCACACAGAAATTGAAATCTAAAATAAAAAATTTCACCTGTAGAATTATCATCACACATCTTGAAGAAGAATATGCAAATTACAGGAAACCACCAGATGGCGCGGATAGTACGTCACAATGACGAGAGTGTAAGAAAGGGGTATATAAGGAATGGTGGCAAAGAAGTAAAATTGTTCACAAGCGCTTTAAAAGCCTTTCAGTACGATAACCGCATAGTTATGGCACAAAGGAAGCATTTGGATGATTTTTTACGTGGTAGAATTATCGGACGACTGGAATGTGGACGTAGCCAGCTGGAAGTATCCAAGGAACTTGAATTGCCCAGAGTGTCATCTCCAGGCTTTGGCAACGATTCCAAGATGATGGTAATGTGAGTAGATGTTACAGCACAGGTCGCCCCTGAGTTACAACGCCGAATGAGGACCGGTATTTAGCAGTTACTGCCGAAAAGAAACAGACGGAGCACAGCATCAGAACTGTCTCGTCAGCTCTCTTCAGCTACCGGTACGACAGTTTCAAGGCAGACCGTGTACAGACGCTTAGGGCACATTGGTCTATATGCTCGTAGGCCTGTCAGATGTGCTCCACTTACCGCAACGCACTGTCGCCTGCGATTAACCTGGAGTAGAGAGCATGCATTGTGGGACACCGCAACAGTGGTCTGGTGTGATGTTTTCCGACGAGTACAGGTTTAGTTTGCAGTCTGATTCTCGCCGGACTTTCATATGGAGAGGGCCAGGTACCCGTTACCACCAACAGAACACCATTGAACGGCACCGTTACGGTGGTGCAGGAGGACTCGTTTGGAGAGGGAATTATTCTTGGTTCCAGAACTGACCAGCATGTTCAGAGTGTAACGATGGCAGGCCACATCTAACGGATGTCATTCTGGAACAACATGTACGTTTGTTTCGGGGCGCCATGGGTGCTGAATTTCTGTTTATGGATGACAACGCCCGTCCACACGTGCAAACATTGTAGACGAATGCCTTCAATTGAGAGGATATCACCCGTATGGATTGGCCAGCACACTCACCGAACTTGAATCCAATAGAGCATGTGTGGGATATGCTTTTGGCCGACGAATTGCAGCCCGTCAACCCCCTCCCACCTGTCAACCGGAACTTCGGAGGGCATTGCTTGATGAGTGGTGTAATATTCCCCAAGATCAGATTGATAATTTGATACTCAGCATGCCTAGGTGTTGTAAGGCCTGTATTGCATCGTCCGAGACATACTCCATATTAACCATCACACTAACCATGTTATACTGTTTTTTGTAAATAGGTTCTTTTTCAAATTTGCTCCAGGGAGTAAAAATCGCAATTTTTATTAATTATGTCAAACATATAGCATCTTTTTTGCACTTTACCTTTTGTTTAATAAATAGACTTTACAAATAAGTCAAATTTGTTTTGCTTCTGTCTCTTTCTTTGCCTGAACTTCATTATCCTTAATTTATGGACATGAGTGTATATATTGTATTGGTTTATTCAGTTTGTTCATAAATGACCTTTAACCTAAACAGGGTCTCGCTGATATGTGTCCCCATCTGGTGTTAGGAAATGTGATATTCTGAGTGTAGGATTATGAATTACAATCTTGTTACGTGATAAATCTTATAACATGTTATTTTAAAAAGAAGGGATAAACAAAAATGCATACGGCTTAAAATTGTAACACAGGTAAAATATTATCGAATGTTACATTTAAAAACCAGAAAGTTAAAGGATGCGATAAAAAAAATACGTGCATACTATGTATTGTTACATTTTTTATGATAATTTTACAGTCTTTTCAGAACTTCCTCATTATAGCCTAATTGAAAATACAGTATATTAATAATTAATTTCAAAATCATTTTTAATGTTAGTTATTGTATTCCAATAAATTAATATGCAATAACACATAGAAACAAACACAACTCTCTGAGATGTTTCAGTCCTGACATCTATCATTTAATCGGCTGTTTTCTGTACAACAAGCTGAAAAACAGCTCATTTTTTATTGTGGAATTTCTCTAAAGTTAACTTTATGTTGGATAGAATATTAACTCGTGACATATTATTTGTTTCATTCCTTATTGTTGCTAATTAAAAGGTGAAAATGTGAAACCTTATATGGTATAACTCAACTTGTATTCATCTGCATGTATAATAGGTAACTGCTAATTTCCATATTGAATATATTTGTAAGTTATTTTTAATTGCTAATAACTATTGAATTATTATTATCTAATTAATTAGTATTATCTAAAATATAATACTCTCAACTGTATGTAGCGCATTTATTTATGCTATTCAATGGCTAAAATGTTTCTGCTAAAGACAAACTATTTTTCAAAACCATTAGTTTTTGCTCTCCTATCTATATCTTGTTCAAATTTTCAGTTGTTCATAAAATACTTTTTATTCATCCACTCAAGTTCAAATACATTTTTTTAACTTGTAGTGGATAACACTACAGTTTTCACATACAGTTTTCAAATATTAATTCAGTAATTAAATTGAATTTATTAATTTCAGTTTTATATGGAAGAAAAAAATTCTTTGTTGACCTTTGTAGGAATTGACTTTTAAATATTTTTTTTTGTATATTTATTTGTTATATATATTTTTTTACCCTTCTACCCTCCGACCAGGATCGCACTGGATTTGTTAAGTTGTAATTCTTGCGTTAGAAAAAATAGCAATAATTCCCTCTCATACGATTTGTATTCTCGTAACAAATTTGTAGGTTTTTACAAACATTCAAGCTGAGTTGATTTTAAGTGAATTACCTAGAAGTGCTTGCCAATATGTAATAAGTGAAATATTTTGGCGTCTTAAAGAACAGTTACATGTTCATATTTTAAGTTCTTTTTATACGATTTCTAATTATTACATGGAAAAAGATTGACATGAAAACATCCTAGAATGATGCTGAATAGAATATTAGCCTAAATGAATGGTCAATGCTGTGGTCATTTTCAGCTTTTTGGTTTTTTTTTTAAACAAACCTGTTAGAACTTTCTTGAATTTTTTCCTTACTTCGATTGTGTGCTGATCCTGCCATAGCAAACACGAAACCGAGTAAAAAATAATGTTTAATAATTAGAGGAAAAAATTGTATAAAAAGAGGTTTAGGTAAAATACATCAAATTATAATAAAAAGAATTTTTTAATAAAAACTTATGAATAACATTGTCTATTTGGTCTTGTATTCAGGATCTATGCGATCTTCTTTTTTTTTCAATTCCTACTATTAATTCACACTCTCCCTATATATATCTTATTCAAATTTTCAGTCGTTCATAAAATATTTTTTATTCATCCACTCACGTTCAAATACATTTTTTTGAACTTGTAGTGGATGACACTGGATGTTCATGCAGTTTTTTCAAATAATAATTCATCCATTATAGTTTTATATGGGAAAAAAATGTCTCTTCTATAAAATATTTAGCAGGATATAAATTTAGGAATAAATACCGTCAGTGGTGAAGCGTGGAAAAAAATGCCTTTTCGGATTCTTTTTTTTCATTCTGGGTTCTAGTCTGAGTCGAGGAAGGAACAGAAATGGAAAATGAAACATGTGAATAAATGAGTGAGAGAGATGGAAAGTGTGTATGAGAGAGAGAGAATTTTTTCTAACTTAAAAGATGAATGTAAATTAATTATAAAGGACTTTCTGCAATAGAGTGAAAAGAATGGTATGAATTGACTTACAATTTCTTTTTGTAACTCGTCTATTTATATTTTTAAGTTTCATATTAATCTATGGTTTACGGTGATCACACATTTATTTTATAAATACGTATAGCTGTTATTTATAAGATATTAATTCATATCCCCGTATCAAATTAAAATTGACATTTTTAAGCTTTGAAGTGATTAATTAGGTAGCTTCTAGAAAAAATAAATGTAGCAATTTTTATAATTTTCACAAATATTAGTTTAGTCGCTATTTCTTCTCCTTTAATTTTGTATACATGCATATTTTAGCATTCGACTGAAAATTATCTATTCATTTTCTTTTTTCAATTCCATAGAATAATTAATTGATATAAAATTGAAAAAAAAAAAAGAAATTGCAATCTGTATTGGATCTGTATATTGAGTTTGTTCATGTAGAATGACCTTTAACCTAAACAAGCTGGGTGTCGCTGTGATATGTGTCGCCATCTGGTGTTAGGAAATGGGATATTTTGAATGTAGTATTATGAATGTAATAAAATTTTGGATGTGACAATCTTGTATGATGTCTTGTGTGTGCGTCTTATAGCATGTTATTTTGAAGGAAAAGTGATAAACGACCAAAACAATGCATAAGCAGCTAACATTGTAACACAGGTAAAATATTATCGAATGTTACATTTAAAAACCAGAATGTTAAAGGATGCGATAAAAATACATGCATACTATGTATTGGTTAAATTTTTTTATAATAATTTTACAGTTTTTAAGCACTTCTCCCTTATACCCTAATTGAAAATACAGTTCATTAATAATTTATTTCAATTCAATTATTAATGTTAGTTATTGTATTCCAATAAATTAAAATACATAAATAAGCACAACTCATCTGTGATATCCCAGTTCTGAAATCCATAATTTAATCGACAATTTTCTGTGCAACAAGCTAAAAACAACTAAATTTGTTATTCGGAAAAGTTAATTTTATGTTGGGATAAAATATTAAACTCGTGTCATATTACTTGTGCCATTCATTATTGTTGCTAAATTTTATTTTTGTATAATTTCATTTATTTATAAATATTAATTTCTCCTAATTAAATGTGGAGATGTGAAACCTTGTCATTTCATCGTGCAATCTTCCTGCACATAATAAGATATTTATCTAATCTTTTCAGTGCTATTTCGCAATCTTGTCTTTGGTTCTAACAGTTTGTTATGTTTACTAACTGCAAAATAATATTTAATTTTACGAGGTTAAAAAAATCGTTACTTGATTAACAATTGTTGAATAAGTTGTAACGTTTATGAGCAATTTTATATTTATTATTTTAACATTAATAAAATTGAAAAAAGAGAAATCTGTAATACAAAATAATGCGCAGTTATGAGTTTAAAAAAAAAATAGGTACACAATGAATGAATAAAAAAATTAAAAAAATAAAATAAAAAAAAAATAGGTACACAATGAATGAATAAAAAATTTTTTTAAAAAAATAGGTTCACAATGAATGAATAAAAAATTTTTAAAAAAATAGGCACACAATGAATGAATAAAAAAAATAGGTAAAAAAAAAATACGTACACAATGAATGAATAAAAAAAAGTAGGTAAAAAAATACGTACACAATGAATGAATAAAAAAAATCAATAAAAAAATTATTTACACAATGAATGAATTAATCTTACAAATCGTTACACTTTATTCCTTTCGGGTTGGAAATAACATCTAATTCATATGAGTAAATGATTATTATTAAAAATTAATTCAACTTTGATTCTACCTTGTTAAAGTGTTTATCTTATATTTAACCTGTGTTTGTTTAAAATGTTAATTTATTTTATGTTATTATTGTTTTCCATGAAAGAATATCTTCATCATAGCTTTTTATATTAAATCCTATATTTTTATTTATTTATGGATTTGGTCATGAAAGCGAATTTGGGGTTATATTTCTTTCAGATGCTCAACTCGTAGCATTGTTCGTTTTCTAATGGAAACGTGGCAAAATGTATTTCTTTCTAATGCAAACTCGAATACTTTTGTGTTGTGTGTCGTGTTTTTGAGCTTTAACTTCTTTTTATACGGTTTCTAAATACTACACGGAAAAAAAGATTGACATCTTAGAATAATGCTCATTAAAGTGAGTGGTCAATGCAGGACACTTTTTTTTCTTAAACAAACTTATTAGAACTTTCCTGAATTATTGTGTATTGATCACGCCAAAGCAAGTACAAAACCGCGATAAAAATAATTTTTAATAATTAGGGAAAAAAATTGTATAAAAAGAGGTTTAGGTAAAATTTTGTATGTGTAATGTATTTCTTTCTAATGCAAACTCGTTTTGTTATTTTGAGCCCAAGACATGGAGTCCCGGGTGTAATAATTTGGGAAGGGTGTTTTGTGTGTGTGGTGCAGGAGAGAGGTGTGTGGTGTTGTGTGGATAAAGGAAAGGAGTCAGGAGAAGTCAGATTTTACATAGTTTTATTTTTTTTTCCCGCAAATGAGCAGGGAAAAAACGGAACACATGTTTATTGACATTGAACAAAGACGTCACACTTATCAACACTGGGACTGTGGGAGCTACACATTCTCCGCATCTCAACACATTTTTAAATTATCCATTATAATTAATTATTTTAAAAACAACACTTTTTTATTCTGTTAATAGTTTATTTTACACATCACAACAATTTTTGCAGCCATTTTGTACAGCGGAAAATCAAGTTAAAAAAGCATACACGAGTTCGAAAATGCACGACACCACGCGCTGGCGCGAGGCTCAAGCACAACAGCACACAATGTAAAGCGCTCTTTGCACTACCGCAGTTCCCGGGAGAGAAAAGAAACCCATCTAGAGAAGATTTGTAGAGCGTTTTCTCTTTTCACGTCTAAAACATTTAAGAGAAGCCATTTTTGCCAGAGCCGCAAGTCTCGGAGATTTGCAATGAGGGAACTTTTTGCAATTCCTTCTATCCCTACATATATCTTGTATAAATTTTCAATCGTTCATAAAATACTTTTTATTCATCCACCCAAGTTCAAATACATTTTTTTTTAAACTTGTAATGGATGACACTAGATGTTAAGACAGTTTTTGAAATATTAATTCATTAATTAAATTTAATTCACTCATTTTATTTATTTTTTTTTTTTTAGATGTAAGCTGCACTAATAGATTTCGCCAGATAAACTTAAAAAAATGAATGAAAATTATTTATAAAGGACTTTCTGCTATAGAGTGAAAAAAAGTAGGAATTGATTTAAAAAAAATTTGTTTTATATTACTTGTTTAACATTTTATTGACTTCACAAGCATAATGATGTGTGCGAATTTGAGAATTAATTTTTCCCCCATTATTATTATTACTCAAGTGGAATTTTTTTCTAAGATGTGCAAAATGTTTTTTCTTTTGCGACACCTAAAGAAATTTCTTTCTTTTTTTTTTTCAGTTTTACAATTGTTTATAAATTAAAAATATTTGAAACTGTGGGGAAAAAAATAAGAAAAATAATTTTTTTTAAACGTCACAAATTTTATTTGTAAAAAAATAATTGTGTATCCCTTTTCTTCAGAACTTGTCGAATTCTATTAAACTATGCTTGTCGAAAATAAATAATATACAATAAAGAAATTGAAAAAAAAAATTGTAACTAAACATGTAAAAACTTATGTTCTAAAAATTTCAAAACATGTACAAAGATAATAAAAAAATAGGACTAATAAAGAAATTTGTTGCATAATTATTTTTTCAATAACAATAATTTCGAATGGAACTAATGTTTATTATTTTGTTTTGTTCGCTAAAAAATGAATGTAGAAAACAGATAGCAGTGGGTGAGTTTCCATCTCAAAATCAAGTCCAATTGAAATCTATTGCTCTAACCATGTACTTAAACATTCTTTACTAAGAAAAAAATAATATTAATTAACATTTATGATGGATCTAAAACCCAGAGAGTATAAATTATATTAGGTATTATAAATAGAGCCGTGACTCGTGAAACAAAAAATCCTTACTTTATAACATTATTGCAAAATTTGGAACTATACAGGTATTTGGAACAAACACAACACAAATTTGGAACTGAACTTACAGGAATTTGAACTGAACTTACAGGAATTTGGAACTGAACTTACAGGAATTTGGAACTGAACTTACTTTTTACACATTTTTATAAATTAAAAAAATACTTGAAACTGTGGGGGAAAAAATAAGAAAGAATATTTTTTTTAAACATCACAAATTTTATTTGTTTATAAATATTTGTGTATCCCTTTCCTTCAGAACTTGTCGAATTCTATTAAACTATGCTATTAATTTAAATTTAATGATAAATTAAATGATACAATTTTGTGAATAAAAATTAAATGACTTCGGAATTGAATGTAATTTAAAAAAAGGACATCGATTCGGAAACGACCAAGACTTGCGGCCTCAGCAAATGTTAACCGTGACAGTTTGTATTTATAGTATTACATCTCATCACACGAAATACAAATTGGGCGCAGCACAGTAAAAACAATATGCAGGCAGACCACAGGATCACAAAAGCACTAACTCTGTACCTGCATATTTAGTACACACGACAATGAAAAATTTATAAAATTATTGCATATGTAGAGTGGAAGCATTGTTGTTTTTTTTTTTTATTACTCTTTTATTTTATTCCAAAAAATTTCTTTCCAGGAAAAAAAAAAAAAACGATGCAGAAAAATACAGAACTAAATTTCTATTCTTCCAAATTTTTCTTCCTTCATGCCATGTGTTAGCGGTTTTTTTTTTTTGTTTTTCTTTTTCCCGACAAAAATTTGGTTTCGTATCACAATAAATAGAGGTATGTCTGCTACGATGGGGTCTTCTTGAATGCCGATATCAAGCAAGGGATTTTGAATATATATAAAAGTTTCTTTCCTTTTCATTCGAGCTAATTATCATTATTATTTTTTTTTTTACAAATCTGACTGACTCAAAAGGGTTTTTTTGTAAATAAGCAATGTTCAGTAACAAAAATATCAAAAAGTATGTCGAAACCACATAAACACATTTAAAGCTATGAAACAGCGATTCTCAGCCTTGCCCTTGGAAGGCCTCGTTTTATTTCGAATAGATTAAAACTGATTTAAATCATTTATAACGGTAACGAATAAAAAGGCATTTTATTCCACATTTTTAATTTCAAAATTTAACTATTAATAATAAAAAACAGATTCATGCTTTTGACAAAATGCAGTTTATACTGTAAATTAAATTCGATTTTTAAATTTCAAAATTGGATCACCCATAATAAACGTTTTTCACAATGATTATGAACAAAAAAAAAAATGTATATTATTCTACGAACTAAATGTAATTTAAATTTTAAAAAAAATTATAATTTATTTTAATTTAATTATTTTTTAAAAAAAATTTAAAATAAATTTAATTAATCATTAAATTTTTAATTTTAAAAATTAATTTAATTTTTAAAACAATTTTTTAATTAAATTTATTTTAAATTTTTAATTAAACAAAATTATTTTTTAATAAATTTACATTTTTTTAAATTTAATGTATTATTTTATTAGAAACTTTACATTTTAATTAATAAATGCTTTTGATAATGATTATACATGAAATGTGCATTTCATACAAGCGATTAAAAGCGAAAATTTAATTATAGAAATAAAACGGCGATTATGAATAAAGGATGTGCTACAAACTAAATGCACATTTGCACTGCAGAATTCAAATAATGCATTATCACTAAATAATGCATTTTTTATATTGCAAACTAAAAAAGAAATTTAAGCTGAACTATACGATTACCGTCACTGAAACATTTCATGCTTTGAATTTCATCTCCCTTTTCTAATAACGGAAACGAATTTCAAAATTGGGTTAAGTTTTATTGAAATGTGTCTATTGACTGCTTCACAAAAAACTGGGACATTTTCACTGAAGTTAAATTTTTGAAGTATTTTTTCAAAATTCTTTGGTTTTCCTTCCAAGGGCCATCTGACTGGAAATTCGCCGTCGAACACATAACGAACTTAAATGATCCTCAAAAATCAAGACGAAGAAGTTCTTCTAAAGCGAAAATAAAACACCTTTAACTCTATCAATGGATGAATAAATAGTAACTGAAAATATAAATGACACAACAAAAAAAAAAAGAAAAACAAAATTATACATTCTGTACACGAAGTGTTCCACGAATTTGTTATACATAATAATGAACCAGTGATTGTACACGTGTATATATATGTATAGTGTAATGTGTTTGACATTAATTTCATCGAAATTTTTCCGAATACATCTACTGAAAGTACTGACAGTACAAATATCATCTTGTGTGTTGTGGCTTTACAAATGCAGAGTTGCTTAGCTATGAGTAATGCAGTAAGAGTTAAAAAATTGCGTTGGCTAAGGGTGCAGCTGATGTTGCTTAGGCAGCTAAACGCGCCCCGGGCCCAGTGAGCCCAGCATTATCTCATCATCCTTTAAGACAATCATTATCATTCATAATTGAAGCGAAGGCGATTCAATGATGGATTAACAAACAAAAAAATACAATTATGATTCCCGTTTGAATATAGTGCTTTAAAAAAGTTATGCGAAATTTTAGCTACTGACTTACTGTTGCTATTATTGTTTTTAAAATAATTATTTAATTTATTTAATGGTTTTGCCCTGTATGCTTTACAAGTAATCTCCTTGTTGTTATTTGCAAAGCAGGCAGGAATAAATAAAGATTTAAAAAATATATATATGCACATCCCCATTCCAGGATGCTGATTTATTTTTCTAAGAGATTTTAATGTTTAGAAAATACAAATAATTGAAGATGTCTTATTTTTTTTTTTTTTTGTCAAATTTGTTTCATCGAAGCTTTAATGTATTATAGTTATTCAAAGATTTCTTAAAAATGGTCTTTCTAATAAATATGGAAGCATAAAAAGATTCAAGAATGAAGTGAACTAAGCACAAGTTATATTTGGGCACAATTTCGAGAAAAGATTATTTAAAACGATTGTTAAGTTAAGTTTCCAATGTTATTAAACATAACAGAGTGCGGAATCTTATTTTTATGACTTGCTTTAATAACCAAATAAGTTTTAGAATGTTAAATGAAAATAACCCAGATTCCAATGCTTTGAGTGAACCAAGTATTTTGCATCCACAATTACGAAGGGAAACAAATATGAAGCTACGCAAGAAACTGTCCAAATTTTTCACTTTATCACTTCAAAAGGCATGCTTTTTCTTAAAAAACAAAAAGGCTAATATCAATTATAGAAATTAAAATAATTCTTAATTAATAATGAAGTGAATAATGTTATCTTTTTATAAATAAACTTAAAAATTTTATTAATTTTGATTCCCTTTTTTCAAGGTTGTTAAACTTAGAAAATAAAACGACTCTAAAACTAAGTCTCTTCCGAATTCAAGTATTATTTTAGTAGAAGAAAAAAAAGATTTAAAAAGAGCAGTATTAGCAGAAAATTAAAGCGTATAGCAGAAGCGTTAATTAGCGTATTAGCAGAAAGAAAAAAGAATTAAAAGTTGGAAGAAGAAATATTGGTCTTCTAAAAATTATTCAGTTTATGCAGTTTTCGCATTGACATCTTTCCGTTTTGCGTAGCTCCAGTCCTGCTTCTTAATATGACTCACTGGCCGGAGCGAAGTGAAAAAAGCTACGAGATATATATACACATGGATATATCACGCAAAGAAAATAGCACTTTAAAGCCCATAAGCAGCCTTTATTTTCTGCAAAGGCGATGGCCCGAACGCGGCTTTGTTTGATGTATGTATTGCTCAAATTGGCGCTATGCTGGCAGAAACAGCACAATTTTCTTCACATTCTTTCCGCCAAATCGATTTCTGCACACACGAAGATAAAAGAAAAAAAAACATTTGAACTCTTTTTAAATTCCAATGAAATATGGGTTTGAATAACTGTCGACTATATCACGAATCTTCCTGGAGGAAAGATTCCGACTTCCACGAGGAAACATCCACACACCACAAATCAAAAAAAAAAAAAACGCGTTCATCTTATAATAGCTGAAAGGTTTGTATATATATAATTATATTTATAATATATATATATAACAATTATGAAACAGCTCTGTTATTTTTTTTATTCGCTTTTTTAGTAACAACTGTACACATGACAAAACCAACAGGGGGATTTTCTATTGCTTTGTTATGAAAAGCACTTTTTTTTTTTTTTTTTTGGTATTGTTTTCAAAGCTACGTTTTTCACCTACGAACCTACATTTTTTTTTTTTCGTCACTACATCTACTTGAAGTGTTCACATGTTACATATACAAGGTGTAACCCCTTTTAATTTGCTTGCAAACAGCACTAAAGGGGTGTATATATATGTATGTATATGTATATATATAATATATATATATATATATATATATATATATATATATATATATATATATATATATATATATATATATATATATATATATATATATATATATATATATATATACATATATATATATATATATATCGCAGCAAACTGCTGCGATTTGAAAAAATTCTACACAATAGTATTGCCTTAAGAAAAACGTCTGGGTGCCAATTGAACTGGGGACATGGATAGGGTTAAGAATTTGAAATTGCAGAATTTTTTTTCTTTTCTAGCATTCTACAATGAACAAAGGAAAAAAACAGGTTCGATAGAGGGTTACAAGAAACAGCATCAGGGTTGACCAAATGGGTAATAAATTCCATTAACACGTACACACGACATGATCAGAAAATAACCAACCACAAAAATACATAGTTATGTATGTAAATATATATATATATATATATATATATATATATGTGTGTGTGTATTTATATATATATAGCATATATATACGCATTTAGTAAACTTTTTTTTTTTAAATATAAGATAAAAACATTTTTCAAGCGACACTTATTCATTCAAAGTGACCTTTGTCAATCTTGTAAACTTTGTTGTAGCACACAAAGCAAGTTTTAAATACATTTTTCTAATTTTTCACAAATTCTAAATACCATCCATCAAAGATTATTGCTGCAAAGTTGAAAACGAGAGCTGAATAAAACAGACTCACAATATATATATATATATATGTATTTTCCTACGAAAGTTGACCAGATAGCATTCCTATACAGATGTGTTTTGCACTAGAAGGAGAGCATTTCCTTTCTACCAGTGAACAGGCATTCAATACGAAATAATTAAACCTTATTAACAAAATTATCCCAAAACTAACAGAGGCCCCGACTCAAAATTGTATTTTTAATTTAATTTGTACCTGGCCACACAGATGCACTTTTTGCCTTTTGCTCCAAGCGAACGAAACTTACTCTATGTTTAAAAGTCTTAAAATGTACGTTTTTTTCTTTCGCTTGACTTTCTCGCTCATAGATTCAATAAAATAGATTCATAGATTCAATTTCTAAAAATTAGATCTAACATAAATTCAATTTCTGTAAATCATGTTCGTGTGTCATACTAACATATTACTATATAACTGGGTTAGTGTTAGTGTTATGGATATTTTATATGTTAGTGTTATTTTTAATTTTTTGGCTTAGTTTTGCAGTGTATTTTTTAAACCTTATAAGGTAGGGCTGAGGAGTAGTATTCTTTTAAATAAAAAAAATTAAGTAATAAATTTATTAAAAGGATCTCTAAATGATAAATAGGGCAATTTTTTTTTTTTAAAACACGCAATGTGCGACAGTAAAACCAAAAACCTATTCTAAATATATATATACTTCTATTAAAATGTGAATTCGTAAGTTTCCTTCTTTAAAAACTATGATTAATAATTCGTGATAATTAGCAATTACAGATGAGCTAAATCAAATGCATTGAAATGTACGGGTGAATGGCAGACATTTTAAATGTCTAAAATGAAGAAATGATAATCGCTCTTAATAAACGTTTTTATGTTAGTCCAGTTCTACAGGGATTTAATAATTTAACATTAAGGTAAGATTTATCATTATATATTTAAAATAAACAGGTTATAAAATTTGACGTTCGATAGCCTAAATTGTATGCAAATGAAAAAAAAGAATTTTTAACTGAAAATTTAATTTTAAAAATTTAATTTTAAGGAATTTCTAAAAAAAAAAATTATCTAAACAGCTATTGCAGTTCATTATTTCAAAAGGAAATGTTTTTATTTCAAACTGGAAAGACAATCCATTTAAAATTAAAAGCTGGAACAAACATTAATGCCAAATTGTGGGCGGGATTTAATCCGCCCTGACCCGCCCCAATCGCCTTGTCCCGCCCTCGGCTTCAGTGCAAAACATACTTCTGGTCAACTTTGAAAGCTACAAACAGTGAACAAGAGAGAAACGAGAGCTCAGAAATGAAACTCTTTTTGCACACATTCTAATAACACATCGTTGTCATAGAACGCAGCCAATGCACATGATTTAATGTAATGAGCTACTTTAGTTCCATTAACTGGTTTTTTGAACAAGTGCACGAAAAGCAGTCTAGGGGTGTGGGGGAAAGTTCGTCAAACTTAGAAAAGAGCCACTTGCAATGCAAAGAAAAACATCCAGAAGTTGTGTTCAGCACATTAAGTCTACGACATTTAGTAGAAGACAAAACAGTTTCGAACGACAGGGATGTCCAACCGTCTTGAGTTCAGTAACGTGCGATCGAAGATCATCCTTTTGCACTTTTACTTAATTTTGAAATAATCAAAGAAATACAATATATGTCAGAAAATTAAAAAAAAAAAAAAAAAAAAAAAAACATATCGATTCACATTCAAATAAAATAAACATTTCATTTTTTTTTTTAGAATTAGCATGAAATTAAAATTTTAAAAATAAATGATATAAGTAAAGATCCCATATCGGGGCCACAGGTTGGACAACCCTGAAAGTGAAAGATTTTTATAAATCTATATAGAAACAAATTTCCATATACACCTTTTCTAGCTTGTGCATTGGTATTGCTATAACATTTTGCACTGGAAAAACAATACAATGAAATACAAGAGAAAAATAGCTCAAATAAAAGTTGCAATAAAAATTTTTTTTTCTAAATGCTAATAGAAGTGTGTATCACCAATCAAATCACAGTGGCAGATTGCAAGAAAAAAAATTTAAATGTATTTTTTTGAAGTATATAGACAAGAGGGTCAAAAGGCATATAACTGTAATGGGACAGCCGTTAAATGTGTAGGTTATTTTTTTAAGTACAGAAACGTTAAAAATAATCATTAATTGTATATACCTTCAAAATAATTTAACAAAGTTACAAAGATTTTGCTGTTTTAAATACATTTTTTTTATGGTACATATATTGATCAAATCACATCTGATATAGATAGGTTTTACAAAAATTTTCCACGTCAAAATATGTGAAAGGAAAAAGTTTCCTCTTTTTAAATATTCAGATAATTATTTATATATCAGGAAGCCCGTAGAGAACATATGAATGCTATAAATATATAATTTCAAAAATGAAAAGTTATACTACATAAGGTGCAAGATAAAATATGTTTGTGAAAAATAAGAATTTGACAAAGCAGTATGCAAATATTAAATCTCTACATTATAAAAATAATGTAGTAAGTAACTTTACTAAGTAATTATAATTACTTAGTTTTTAAAAATTAGATATGTTGAGAGGTTAAATTATAATTTCAGTAAATATCTAGGTACATTTTTTTTTTATAAATTTTACTTCTTAATGAATTAATTTTTAATGTATTTACGTTTTGATTAAAAAATGAATAACATTTCAAAAATAAATTCCTCTTAAAATAAAAGTTTTGATACGAATTGAAAAAAACTGTTAACAATTACAAATTCAATTATTAAAAATTGGAAAGTAAATCTATTAATATTTGCATACTGTCATAAGAACATATTTTAGAGAATCTTCACTACATGTTTTAATTCAAGATAATATCAAAAAGAATGAAATAAATTACGATAACATAAATTTATTTCTAAACTAAATCCCTAAAAACAAAAAATTCAAAAATATGCCTAATTTATAAAGGAACTTTGTATTAATACATTTGTACACATAAATTATTTTCATAAATTGTAAATTCTACAATAAATTACATGAAAACTCACAAAAATAACACACACATAAAGAAAATTTTCACCAAATTTTAAAAGATGAATAAAATGAATTTTCAAATTTCATATTTCAATTTTTAAAAAATTTAAATGTAATGTATAAACTCGAAAATGAAAACAACTTTTAACAACTTTTTAACTAGCATCCATAACTTTTTAAATGAACTTAAAAATTGGAGAAATATTGAAAATTTCTAATTTTTACAGCCTTCTGGATAATATAAAAACGATAGATGCATTTTTGTTATAAATTGCGAAGATATGTTTGATTAATGGAATTAACACTTTTAAAATTATAGTTGCGATTCAAAGTATCCAACAAAGGCAAAAATAAAGGAATTTTGTTTTTTTTGTACTATGACATTTGTACATCATGATCACGAAATTACATTTCAGTGGCAAATTTTAAATAAATAATTCTTTTTCCTATTATTACACATATATTTTTTCATTTAAAAATCTTTCAAAAATAACTATAACTTAAAAAATAAATACTATTTAAATATTTGAGAAAATTCCTATTTCTTTTTCTAATAAATTGGCGACATTAATTCATTCAGAAATATTTTCTGACTATTTTACGATTCCTTATAATTGATTATTTATACACTTTTTTTTTAGTTAAAAATAATATGTAATAGAAACACAATGAATACTTCAAATACATTATAGCAATAACATATAAACTTGACACAAAAATTCATTCATTTTAAGTCAATAAATATATATGAAGACAAAATTAATAAAAGCATCACATAAAAAACATATTCAGCATCAAAAACAAATTGCATTTGGGCTGCCACAGAATACAATATAAAATAAAACCAATTTAATATAAACAAAAAAAAGGAAGGAAAAAAATAATGCTTGGCTAAATACATGACCAAATACTGAAATTGGTCAACAGATACAAAACATCAAATAAAATGACACAATAAAAAGAGAAAGAAAAAAAAATGTACAGAAAAAAATTCTCAACTTTTCTTTTCTTTTTTTTTTTAGAAAAAGAAAGAAAAAAAAAAAGGCTTCCTTTACATTTCTAAGTAAATGCCAGTGTTGTTGTGAAAAGCAATAAATAATAATACAGTAGAGTGCTGTTAGAATTCGTTGTTATATGCAATGCTGAAGGCCTCTGGTAATCTCTTGAAATTACAATGGATTTTCTTTGCAGAGAAAAACCAGGCGGGGGGATTCCATGTCTTCGAAGGTTACAGAAGCAGTGAAGAACAAACACAACCGCGAATGCCTAGATTCAGCAGGTCAAAAGGTCATTTATTACATCATTACAATGAGAAGAAACCAAAGAAAGCTGTCTTTAAGAAACACATTACGATTAACAGTTATACAACGTCAAGCTATACTTATAATATATAGATTGCAATTCTTGATAATTAAATGCTGCAGTTCATCTGGGGTTGTGTATATAATGTTCAATATATATATGTATATATATATATATATATATATATATATATATATATATATATATATATATATATATATATAATTTATGTATATAATTAAGAAGCACACAGTATAGTAGTAGTAACGTCTTGGGTAGGAGACAAAGAAATTCGAGCTGCACGTTCTTTCACTACAGGTGGGAAAAAAAAACACAATTTTCTTCCACTTTATGGTCTTTCCTTTTTATATGTATGTATATATATCTATAGATATATATATATAGCAGCAGTCCAGTTAGTTCCATAAAACACAATACACGAAATGAAGAGGGGGAAAAGAAGAAAAAACCCAACAACAACATCAAAAAAAAAAAAAAAAAAGAAGAAGAATCTTTTTAGGTGTCGAGCACGTGAGTTCACTAATCAATCAATAAAGAAAAAGAGTTTTAATATATGCTTTGGTGGAGGAGTGAGTAAGAAGAAGAATAAATCAACCGCAAATCAAGTGCGCTCTGTCGGGCACCATGTCCAAGGAAAGGGAAGCGAGAACTGGCGCCACCTGCTGCAAAACACAAGGATGTCCGTACACAGTTCGTTTATCCTCTTCCTCCATACCTGAGTGAAAGCGCATTCAATCTGAAAAGAAGTTCGAAACACGTTAGTCTTTCATCTAAAATTATTGATTACTTTTTTTTTCAATGTCATTAATTAAATTTAATTAATTAATTTTAGATTTTTTTTTAAATTTAAGATGCATGTATCTAATAACAGATGGCGATACATGGAAGAGGAAAAACTATTTATAAAAGGACTTTTCTGCAATAAAAGTGAAAAAAAGTAGGGATTGACTTTAAAAGAATTTTTTTTTATATATTACTTGTTTGAACTTATAGTGGATGACACAGGATGTTAATACAGTTTTTCAAATATTAATTCATTCTTTAAATTTGATTCATTCATTTTAGTTTTTTTTTAAATTTAAGATGCATGTATCTAATAATAGATGGCGCCACATGGAAGAGGAAAAACTTTTTATTTATGTAAGGACTTTTCTGCAATAGAGATAACAAAAAGTAGGAATTGACTTTAAAAGAATTTTTTTTTTATATATTACTTGTTTGAACTTGTAGTGGATGACACTGGATGTTAATACAGTTTTTCAAATATTAATTCATTCATTAAATTTGATTCATTCATTTTAGTTTTTTTTTTTTTGAAATTTAAGATGCAAGTATCTAATAATAGATGGCGCCATATGGAAGAGGAAAAAAACTATTTATAAAAAGGACTTTTCTGCAATAAAGTGAAAAAAAAGTAGGAATTGACTTTAAAAGAATTTTTTTTTTTTTTTTTTAGAATATTTAAAAGAATTTTTTACTTGTTTGAACTTGTAGTGGATGACACTGGAAGTTAATACAGTTTTTCAAATATTAATTCATTCATTAAATTTGATTCATTCATTTTAGTTTTTTTTAAATTTAAGATGCACGTATCCAATAATAGATGGCGCCACATGGAAGAGGAAAAATCTTTATTTATAAAAGGAATTTTCTGCGATAGAGTGAAAAAAAAAAAGTAGGAATATACTTTAAAAGAATTTTTTTTTATATATTACTTGTTTGAACTTGTAGTGGATGACACTGGATGTTAATACAGTTTTTTATTACATATTAATTCATTCATTAAAATTTAAGATGCATGTATCTAATAATAGATGGCGCCACACGAAAGAGGAAAAACTATTTATAAAAGGACTTTTCTGCAATAGAGTGAAAAAAAAAGTAGGAATTGACTTTAAAAGAATTTTTTTTATATATTACTTGTTTGAACTTGTAGTGGATGATACTGGATGTTAATACAGTTTTTCAAATATTAATTCATTCATTAAATTTGATTCATTCAGTTTAGTTTTTTTTTTAAATTTAAGATGCATGTATCTAATAATAGATGGCGCCACATGGAAGAGGAAAAAAACTATTTATAAAAGGACTTTTCTGCAATAGAGTGAAAAAAAAAAAGTAGGAATTGACTTTAAAAGAATTTTTTTTATATATTACTTGTTTGAACTTGTAGTGGATGATACTGGATGTTAATACAGTTTTTCAAATATTAATTCATTCATTAAATTTGATTCATTCAGTTTAGTTTTTTAAATTTAAGATGCATGTATCTAATAATAGATGGCGCCACATGGAAGAGGAAAAAAACTATTTATAAAAGGACTTTTCTGCAATAGAGTGAAAAAAAGTGGAATTGACTTTAAAAGAATTTTTTTATATATAATACTTGTTTGAACTTGTAGTGGATGACACTGGATGTTAATACAGTTTTTTCAAATATTAATTCATTCATTAAATTTGATTCATTCATTTAGTTTTTTTTTTTTTAAATTTAAGATGCACGTATCTAATAATAGATGGCGCCATATGGAAGAGGAAAAAAACTTTTTATTTATGTAAGGAATTTTCTGCGATAGAGTGAAAAAGTAGGAATATACTTTAAAATAATTTTTTTTTTTATATATTACTTGTTTGAACTTGTAGTGGATGACACTGGATGTTAATACAGTTTTTTTTTCAAATATTAATTCATTCATTAAATTTGATTCATTCATTTTAGTTTTTTTTTTTTAAATTTAAGAAGCACGTATCTAATAATAGATGGCGCCACATGAAAGAGGAAAAAACTATTTATAAAAGGACATTTCTGCAATAGAGTGAAAAAAAAAAAGTAGGAATTGTCTTTAAAAGAATTTTTTTTTTTATATATATACTTGTTTGAACTTGTAGTGGATGACACTGGATGTTAATACAGTTTTTCACATATTAATTCATTCATTAAATTTGATTCATTCATTTCAATTTTTTTTTAAATTTAAGATGCATGCATCTAATAATAGATGGCGCCACACGAAAGAGGAAAAAACTATTTATAAAAGGACTTTTCTGCAATAGAGTGAAAAAAAAAGTAGGAATTGACTTTAAAAGAATTTTTTTTTATATATTACTTGTTTGAACTTGTAGTGGATGATATTGGATGTTAATACAGTTTTTTCAAATATTAATTCATTCATTAAATTTGATTCATTCAGTTTAGTTTTTTTTTTAAATTTAAGATGCATGTATCTAATAATAGATGGCGCCACATGGAAGAGAAAAAAACCAATTTATAAAAAGGACTTTTCTGCAATAGAGTGAAAAAAAAAGTAGGAATTGACTTTAAAAAGAATTTTTTTTTATATATTACTTGTTTGAACTTGTAGTGGATGATACTGGATGTTAATACAGTTTTTCAAATATTAATTCATTCATTAAATTTGATTCATTCAGTTTAGTTTTTTTTTTTTAAATTTAAGATGCATGTATCTAATAATAAATGGCGCCACATGGAAGAGGAAAAAAACTATTTATAAAAGGACTTTTCTGCAATAGAGTGAAAAAAAAAAGAGTAGGAAGTGACTTTAAAAGAATTTTTT
Source organism: Caerostris extrusa (assembly GCA_021605095.1). Lineage (NCBI taxonomy): Eukaryota > Metazoa > Arthropoda > Arachnida > Araneae > Araneidae > Caerostris > Caerostris extrusa. The sequence goes on along the minus strand of BPLR01009847.1, from coordinate 49,522 downwards.
TTATATATTACTTGTTTGAACTTGTAGTGGATGACACTGGATGTTAATACAGTTTTTCAAATATTAATTCATTCATTAAATTTGATTCATTCATTTTAGTTTTTTTTTTTTTAGATTTAAGTTGCATGTATCTAATAATAGATGGCGCCAGATGCAAGAGGAAAAACTTTATTTATAAAAAAAATTTTCTGCAATAGAGTGAAAAGAAAGTAGGAATTGACTTAAAAATTTTTTTTTTTTTTTTTTACATATTACTTGTTCTTTCTAACACTACGATTTTAAAAAAAAAAAACATTTATTGTTAGTGTCAAATTTGTTTGGCATTTCTCACTAAATCATTATGAAGTGAATATAGTATATATAGATAGTTGGATATGTTTTACATATTGTTTTAGTTAGAAGTGTTTACTTAAAGTCAAGAAATGCACTTTGTTGTCATTTTTTGTCAAATTTCGATAATAACTATGCATGCTTAAATTGTCAATGTTTTATAACCTAATTTAACAGTAGCCTGAAAAAAAAATTCTTAAAAACACTCTTTGCAAATTTTAGTTCTGAGCGTTCAGTAAACACTGCTTCCACATATGAGTGTTATTCCCAATACGTGTTGTTAATATAACATTATTCCTTTAAAGTTACCTCCGAATCGATATTCTTCTAATTATATATATTCCTCTATTATATGTTAGATTCTAATTAGCAATATTCTTTAGTATTTAAATAAAAAAAAAACTGTTCATAAAAATGTAAATTACTTAGTGAGATGTCTGTAGTCATTCATATACATTTAAAGAAATAATGCATTCTGTTATTTCAAATATTTTTAACAAAGAAATTAAAAGCCACTTCATGCACATTTATGGATATTTTTGAATGAGTAAAAAGGAATTAAAAATGAAAGTAAGGGTTAAAAATTGTGATTAAACCTTTTTTTTTTTTTTTTAATTTTAGCACATGTGTGATAAGAAATTAAAAAAATAACATACCACATTTAAAACAATCCAAAAAACATTTAAAAAATAATTTTAGAAATGATTACATGATCATGAAATTGTGCAATGAATTCTGTTGAATGCAGATCATAATGCATGCATATTATGACACTTCAAATGATAATGAACAGACAGTATGCATTCACATCTGTATACAATCATGCATTAACTGTACAATGAAAATTAAAATGGCACAATGATTTGTCTCTGTCCTTGCAATTGTAGAAAATGGGTGAATTATGAAACATTCTTGTGTTTTGAATCATAAATTATATTTTATTATTGTAGAAAATGTCAAATTTAACTTTGATTGAAGGAAATCTTTTAGAGATTATAATTTACAAATATTGAGGACAACAAAATTGTTCATCTTTTGATCATTGCATACAAATTAAAGTTTTTTTTTTATATCGAAAAATAACAAATATTAAAATTATGGTTTGATCAAACAAATAAACACATCATCGTCTTAAATGAGAAAGACTTTTTTTTTTCTCTATTAAGATGAATTTTAAAACACACAACAAAAACACAACAACACGAAAATTCATGCAACAACCACAACAGAATAAAAAAGAAAAACTACTCACTCTACATCATGGTCAGTTGAATTAAATAAATAAAAAATAACATCCAATTATTTAAATGCTAAACAAAATTTTCAATTACGAATTAAATAATATAAATACTCCACTGGGAATAACATTCAAAGCAGATGCTACGCTCATCTTGAAACGAATTTTGTAAAAATTACTCTGATCCACATAAAGCGGAACGGTTCAAGGAAAACAAGCATAATCGAAATAACAGCAAAATTTCACTGAGAGGCAAATCTCACCAAATACTGAGCGAAAAAAAATGAAACAGGAAAATATTAGGTTTAGAAACATCAAGTATGATTTTCAAAGAATAGGAATAGTTTCACTAAACAAATATAAACTCCGATTTTCTAATGAAATGGATTGAGTTTTTTTTTTTTTTTTAGTTCTAAAATGGAACAATATTTGGTAAGACTTCCAAACGATAAAAATTCCATCGCTGCCGTTGCCAAAGGATAAGTAATAAAAATGGTTCTCTTACCGTGTACTGTAATTCTTGGCAGTTGTAAATTATATTTCAGTGATATCCATTAGTGAAGGCTGCGGCAATCAGCGGCCCCCTAGCGATCAACAGAAGAACTATTAACACGCAACTCAATACGAATTTAAAAATGTTAAACATTCCATTAGCAAATCATATTTGTAATGGATGTCAAAACAAATCATTTTTGATAGTGAAAAGTTTTCACTTGCCAGTTATTCGGTTATTAATTCTTTCCTGAATTTCTTTAATCTTAATTCTTTCAGTAACTAATTCTTTCCTGTATTGGTTGAATTCATTCCTGCTTTATCTTTTTTTAAAAATATTTTATTAAAATGACAGTCGAGAAAAAAAAAAGTATTATTCGTGAAAGTGAACAGAAATTTATATTTTAAAAACATACATTTTATTTTTATTTCGTAAGTTAAGGTAGGGGGTATTATACGTTTTAAAATTTTTTTATCTTATACTTGATGCAAGCAAAATTGTCGCCTAATATTTTCAATTAGTGCAAATTTATATCAGATTAGAAATGCACGACATTAAAATTACTACACCAAGAAGGCGAAATTCTACAGACGTGAAAGTTAAACGACAGGAAGAATTTGCTCTGATATGCAAATGATTAGCTTTTCAGCGCATTCAGACAAAGCCGGAGCCGACACCTGCAATGTGTTTAAATGAGGAAATCGTTCAGCCGGTTTCTCATACACACATTGCTTTTTGAACGTTGTTGCCCGGTGAAAAGTTGTTGGGATGCCTTGTGTAAGAATTGATCACTGGCAGCAGAGAAGACAGGCATGTATGGCCTTAATGGATCCTGCAGTCACGCCACGAACCCTGAGTCAAGGATTAGGGTCGTTTGCACGACAACAAGTGTCTGCACGAACAGTTCGACGACGTTTGCAGCAGCATGTACTCTCATCTCGGAGACCACGGCTGCGGCTACCCTTGACGCTGTATCACAGACAAGAGTCTTCAATGGTGTGATCAATGACGAATCTGGTAGCATGGCGAGACGTCATTTTTTTCAGATGAATCCAGGTTCTGTTTACAGCATCAAGATGTTCGCATTCCTGTTTAGCGGCATCGTGGTGAACGCACATTGGCCAGCGTGCACTCATCATCGTCATACTGGCCCATCACCTGGCGTGATGGTAAGGGGGCTATTGGATACACGTCTCGGTCACCTCTTGTTCGCACTGTCGGCACTTTGAACAGTGCACGTTACATTCTGGTGTGTTCACCCATGGCTCGACCCTTTATTCGAGCCCTGCAAAACCCTACGTTTCAGCAGGATATTGCGCGATCCCATGTTGCCGGTATTGTACGGACCTTCCTTGATACGGAAAATGTTCGGCTGTTGCCCTGGCCTTCACGTACACCAGATCTTTCGCCAATAGAAAACGTCAGGTTCATGGTTGCCAGTGACTGGTTCGTCACCATACGTCGTCACTACGGTTGATGAGCTGTGGCATCGTGTTGAAACTGCATGGGCATTTGTACCCGTACATGCCATCCAATCTCTGTTTGACTCAATGCTCAGGCGTATAAATGCTGTTATTACTACCAGAGGTGGTTGTTCTGGGTACTGTTTTCTCAGGATCTATGCACCCAAATTTCTTGAAAATTTAATCACTTGTTATTTCAATTTAATATATTTGTCCAATAAATATCATTTTATTATCTACATTTCTTCCTGGTGTAGCAATTTTAATGGCCAGTAGTGTAAATAAAATTCACACTCATAGAATTTGAAGAAAAGTGTGTTTAATCTGTTCATTTTGCTTTCAATCGAGATTTATGTTCAACTTAATGAAAAATTTTGTTTCACAAAGTTAAACTTGATTTGAACTTTTTAACTTTATTTGCAAAAAATAGTGAAACATCAAAATTGTTTTACCTACTTTTTTTTTCAAATTGAGAAAATATTTATAGGAAAATAATAAAAAATAACTCGATTTAGTCATCTTTTTATTTCTCGTTAAAACAATTAATACAATTTGCAATAATGATAAGAGAGCAATACTGATTTATTGAAAGATGAAAGAGTGAAAAAGCAAGAATATTTTTAAAAATTCATTGCATCTGCTTTGACATTACTTCAGTTTACTGGCAGAAACTTTTAACTATCATGTAAACAATAGATATAAAAAAACATATTGATATAATAAAAGAATAGTATGAACTGACTTAAAACAGTAGAATGTCTTTTAAGTTACAAATGTAATAAAATACTATTACTATTATCTTAAATATTTAGCAAGATTTTAGAAATAAGTTTAAAAGAACACATTAAAATTATTTATTTACGTTTAAACAGAATAACCAAACAAAAAAAAAAATTACATTGATTATTATAATTGGAGAATAAATTTGTTGCAAGAAATATTCTTATTAAAAATGTTTTATATTTTTAGCATTTACGCAAGTTTTGCCACAAAACATATTTTTCTTGGCGATATCAATTACGTCATACCCATAATGCAATAATACATCCTTAGAGTTATTAGATTGAGAGCGAAAAGAATTGCCAATCGGCCCAATAATAAGTCACCAAATGGTTCATTGGGTGAAGCTCAGTTAATGAATTACTTCAGAGGTTTGTCGCTCTACGGTCATTTTGTGCACACTTTGGGCTAATTAGACCGGGACCTACAGTTCAACGTGGATTCCGAACCACTCACAAACATCCATGCCAAGGCCAGGATCGGAACTTGAAACCTGTGGTACCAAAGACCAGGGCTTACTTCAGAGGTGTACAAATCAGTCATTTCGAAGTATCAACGTTTGAAAATTTAATGTCGTATAAAGTACTGCTATATTTGTAATATTTTTTTTAAATTAAATAAATATTTTTTTCTTATTGGGGGCTCGAAAGGCTTGGCAATCAGGGAGAGTTCAATTCGAAACATTTCAAGGGGCAAAACTGAAATACCTATGTCAGCAATGAGCAAACGGCTCATAAGTCTCTCTCAGTCCTTATGAGTGCTTCCTAGAAGGGGACAGTGCGTCATGTGCTACCCTAAGGTGGCCAAGGTAAAACAAAGTTTCAAATTGCAGTGTCCCCAAAGGCTATTTGCTATCGCATGAGGAACAAATGACATCAGTGGTCGTACACGGTATTCCTCATGGTATTACTGCATGGTATTTCTCACTGGATGCATATAAGAACGTCTACTTTTAACCGATGTCTGAAGATTCGTCGCCTACCGATTGTGTGGAAAATTGGCAAACTGCCGAATAAGACGGTGTAATAGAGGTTTGGTTTGTCGCTCTACGGTCATCTTGTGAACATGGAGGCTAAACAGACCTGGACCTACAGTTTAAAGTGGTGTAAAAGGCACATTTTCGAAGGAGTTTCAATCACAATAAAGACCGAGTTTAAAAAATCTACACTAATTATAAAACTGTTTTTTTTTTTGCGACAAGCACCCTCATTAAGTAATCTGCTCACCTTCCTTCACAATTGACACGAAAATACTTTGAGATGCTTTTTAATTCACTCTCAAAAACTACCCTACATCAGTTGTTATTTTATATACATAAAGTCGGCAGAGAGAGAGAGGGAAAGGAGTACTCACCCTACTTACAGCAATAGGTGGGAAGCCCGTGGGTTGGGGGCTGGTGGCTTGCACATAGCCGACGCTGTCTTGACCGGAGGTGTAGAGGTCGATGGGTCCGGGACTGTTGGTGGCGGGAAATCCGCGGCTGTTGGCGGGGGACGTGGGCTGGGCGAAACTCTGCGGCCCGTAGTTGTTGATGACTGCAACAGTGTACGTTTTATTCAGTGGACACATATAGGATAGCAGTAACATTGTACAGCAAAAACACAGAGAGAAGGAAAAGGTGCCCGACTTGGGGCTCAGTGGCAACTTGCGCCGCTGGTGAACATTGAGGCTCGTTCCCACCGAGGCGTGAGGCGTTGACCAACCACTAGCCAAATACACCGCTTCGAGTTGACCAACTTTCAACTGTCAAATGCTTTTCGCGTCATGTGATTTGGATTGAGCCAATAGTAGATCTGACATCTGGTAGAAGCAACTGGAACTTCACTCGGCGTAAAGCGACTTCTGACGCTTCGGTGTGAACGGGTCCAAAAACATTTTCTTCCCTGCCGCGTGACGCGTCGCCACCTCACGCCTCGTTGGGAATTCAGCCTTTACTACTACTACTACTACTACTATATCACATCACATCACTGTGTTTATATCTTGAGTTGCCGCCACACAGTTTGGGAAGGATGTTTGTGAGAATCTGACTGGGCTCTGTGACACTCTACGGTCATAGGAAACCGGGACCTACGGCTTAAAGTGGATTCCAAACCACTACAAACATCCAAGCCAACGCCAGGATACGAAGCTGAAGCCTGTGACACCAAAGACCAGAGTGCTATCCACTTGGCCATCTAAGAAACTAGGAGCTCTACAGCTTCCGTGGTTTATTTTAGAAGTGTTAGTGTCTATTAATTAAATAATTAACTAATTATATATATGATTTAAATAAACTTTATTGATCATTTATTAGATTATTTAAAAATTAGTGAAACAATAGGATTAATTCATTTTTTTACCAATTTCAGTGCAAACAGCCCTATTACTACATAGAATTTTAACATTAACTTTAAATACACTTTCTAAAACCAAGTACTGAGCTGAAAAGTCTGTTTTAGCAAGAGATTTAAACGGTTGTTTCTTACCCGACAGCGCTTGAGTTAGAAGCGGAGGCGATGTTTGTTGCCCGTTCAATTCCACTGAAAGCAAGAAAGAAAACAAACATTTTTATTAAAAAACAGGAGGGACAGCTGCAATGAACACTAATGCAAAAATATAAATAAATGAATGACATTTAAAAAAAAAACACAAAACAAATCAGGTAGCCATTTCAAAAGTTATTCACCCAAATCTCTCTGATACATAAATTCGAACAGCAAACAACTCTTTCTACATTCTACGTGGACTACCTTTTTATTTGTTGTAAAAAAATTTTTTTTTTTACAATAATTTTTTTTTTTTTATGTATCAAACAATTAAACAATATTTCATCAAAAGAAACATAGTTCTAAAAAAGCATGAGCAATCTGTTCAACAATATACATATATTAAATGCATCATCAGGTTCAAAATAATAAGGATCACACATATTTTCCTTCAACTAATAACAAATTAATTTTCGTATTTACAATAAAATATGCCCACAATTTGAACCTTTTACTTCAAACATCACAAACGTGTTTAGACTTTCAATATTTCTTTCAAACTCAACTTTATTCAAAAATGTAACGAAGTATTTAAAAAAAAAATAAATACATAAAGTTGAAAATATAAAAACAGACTTACAAATTGAAGTTAAATTATGAGTAACAAATAAAATAAAATAAAAATAATAAAATTTCAAACATTTGAAAAATAAAATAAAATAATAAGAATAAAACACAAATCTTTAAAAGTTCTTACCTCCTTCCAAATTACTCCATGGGGTAATTAAACCCCTTCGTTGGACAAAAAATTACTAATTACTAAAGGTAACTACTTAGGTAACTATCTTTAGTTTGGCTACATTGTTTATATATATATATATATATAGTTGAGAGAAGGGCTATAAAGAGTGACTACAGAAGACACTAGTAGTACTTTTTTGGTATACCCCTAGAGTGATATATAGGACTACCAGGAGATCTCAGAGTTGACTGTGGCTAATAGAATCCTTTGTGGTTCTATTTTCAGGTACTAAGTGGGGACTGAATGTTACCTTGAAGTAAAGGTTCTATTTGACCTATGGCTACTACTTGGTTCAAGTGTGAACTATCAGAAAAATTTGCTACAGAATATAAGAATAATTGTCATTATTTTCAACACCACACTGACTACTACATCCATACCGAAAAGCCTAGTAAGCAAAGCGAAATAAAAGCTCAAAAACACGACACACAATAGAAAGTATTCGAGTTTGCATTAGAAAGAAATACATTTTGCCACGTTTCCATTAGAAAACGAACAATGCTACGAGTTGAGCATCTGAAAGAAATATAACCCCAAATTCGCTTTCATGACCAAATCCATAAATAAATAAAAATATAGGATTTAATATAAAAAAGCTATGATGAAGATATTCTTTCATGGAAAACAATAATAACATAAAATAAATTAACATTTAAACAAACACAGGTTAAATATAAGATAAACATTTTAACAAGGTAGAATCAAAGTTGAATTAATTTTTAATAATAATCATTTACTCATATGAATTAGATGTTATTTCCAACTCCGAAAGAAATAAAGTGTAACGATTTGTAACATTAATTAATTAATTTGTACCTATTTTTTAAATTTTTTTATTCATTCATTGTGTACCTATTTTTTTTTTATTCGTTCATTGTGTACCTATTTTTTTTATTCATTCATTGTGTACCTATTTTTTATTCATTCATTGTGTACCTATTTTTTTTATTCATTCATTGTGTACCTATTTTTTTTATTCATTCATTTTGTACCTATTTTTTTTAAAAATCATAACTGTGCAGTATTTTGTATTACAGATTTATCTTTTTCGATTTTATTAATATTAAAATAATAAATATAAAAATTGTCCATAAATGTTACAATTTATTCAAAAATTGTTAATCTAGTAACGGTTTTTTTAACCTCGTAAAATTAAATAATATTTTGTAGTTAGGAAACAAAACAAACTGTTAGAACCAAAGTCATTCATATAAGGTTGCGAAATAGCATTGAAAAGATTAAATAAATATCTTAATAGTGTCCTGTATTTTTTTAAACCGATATTTACAGGATTTAGTTTTAATTTACTTAATGGTTGCTTTTAAATTAAATTATAAAACGATGTGAAATAAATTTTTATTAAAACTTTTATTTTTAAAAAGAGCAGATTTAATTTAAGACTTTAAAATGTAAGCGTTTTAATATTTTAAAGTTTGACTATACTGGACATTATTTTTGAATTGCACGAATATAGTTAATTAATATACAAAATAAGTTAATATATTTTTAAAGACATTTTTCTATTTGTATTATTTAACTCCTCGTGAATTAATAATAGATAAATTTGAATAAAATTATTGTTATTATTATTTTTGAAAAATTTATTTCAATGCTCTAAAAGTTAAATAACGTGAGATATTAATAATTCATAAAAATTGCAATACAGTATTGAATACATTTATCGTACTAAATACTTCTACAGAAAATTGTGCTCTAAGAGTTTTCATTATCATGCAAAATTTGCATCTCTATTGTTAGACGAATACATGGTAAGTATGTGACTGAAATAAACGTTACATTGGAATAACTAAAAGGAATCTAAAAAAAACTAAGGAATTTTGAGGATATTTTCAGGCCAAGGACGGTATCTAATGAACTGAAGTGCAGAGACGATGCAATGCTTCTTGTTTTTATTGTGTTTATTTGTTAAATGAATTATAGGTCAAAATCAATATTCTTTTTTAGAATTAATATTAATTTTAAAAATAAATACGGTATTCTAAGTTAAACAAAGCAACACCCTATATTATTTTAAAAGTAATTTGATTTTAAGCACCGTGGACAAAAAAAATTATGGAATGTCATATTTGTGGGCAACTTTTTTTTATAGAGTGGAGATTCTATTTCAAGTGCCTTGAATTTGCTAAGTTGTCCAGTGACATGAACTACGGGCTAATTATGTAATTGTTCTGCCCAGTTCGTCGAAGGGGATGCTATTTTAGTTCTACAAGATGAGGATGAAACTGCATTCCGAATAGTTCCCCAGATATATCAAAATGGTCTCCCCCATATTGGATTCCTCCTAATACAAGTAGCATGAAAACTGCATGCTGATATATGTAGGGAGGGAAACTGCATCCTCACATCGACTCTTGATTTATGGGATGAACTAATGCATATTACATCATTCACTGATTTGTTGAAGAACGTGTGGTAGACATCCCACATTTCGTCCGGCCACCCATTTTCCGGATATCAATGCTAATGAGAACATATGGTACATCCAGGACACAGGTCTTAAAAAAAAAAAGACAACAACGCCTGTCTAATTTGATCCCCTGAGGCTTTTAAGCTGGCCTTATCTCTGTCACTTAGAAATCATGCCAAATGAAAGCAAGGTGGTGGAATCCCACATCCATCCATAAAGCGAGAATTCCAGAATTTTTGGTTCAGGGTGCTTAAAACACGATTGTTAAGATGAATTAAATTAAGTACACTGACTAAGTGATATAAAAATAATTCTTTTTCAAACTATAAATCTTATGTTGGTCAACAACTTCCATGTAAAATTTAAAATAAAAAACCGACGATTTTCTTTCAAATGCTCAACTTCACTAATAATCAGAAATTCATGCAAAAGAGTTTGAAACATTCTAAGTATTCGTTAAGAGAAGAGTTAATAATCTTTCTACACTACATTCTACAGTCCTAATAATACATATAAGTAAAGAGAAAGATACATGGAATACGAGAGTAGTACAGAGACAGAAATGTATGGTAACAGTACATTGTTTTCTAGAGTGTCTACCAACGCAAGTAAAATGCAACTATCATAATAATTTATTAGTATTCGCCGCTATGTCATACAGTCAGCACAATATCTGAAATGGGCTAAATCACACACTACGGTTCAGCACTAAAGAACTATAAGTCTTCAATACTGCAAAAAAGAAAAGATGGCCAGTTCAATTAAATTGAGTGTAGTATTTTTATGAATGAATGATTTGAGACATCCAGTAAAATATATATATTAAATGCCTCAAATTGATTGGACAGCTACATTTAAAATTAAATTTGATTGCTATTGAAATTAGTAATTAATTTCAAGTTGAACTTATTTTAAATTTGAGTTTTAGGTGGAAATAAATTAAAGATTGATTAAGTTAATTAATTAATTAATTAATTAATTAATTAAGGTTTAGGTGGAAATAAAGTATTTTTAATTTTCAATGCCTTTTTAGTGAGAATTTCAAAAAGTTAATTATGGCCAAATATGTTCACTATCTTTCACATAAAATATTTCATTTTAAATGAAATTAAATTAAAACTACAGTGTAAGTAATTAATTATTTTTAAAAATTAATTTTAAAATTTTTTAAAGTTTTTTAAAATTTTTTTTTTTACAATTAACTTACTAATAGATGTCTTCCTCTGAAATAAAAAAGTTATTTGAAAAAAAAAATCAATGTTTTTAGTATAAAAGCAAATATTTCAATAGTTATATTATTATAATTTATTTGCTGTCACTTTATAAATTAAGTAGATATGTCATTTGTGTGTGATTGAAATTGTGTAGTGTTTACTTAAATGAACAGCGTAGCTTTTTACAGTAATATTATTTCAATAGTTTGAGCATTGATGCTCCAATCTATCTATTTATTTTTACATATTTAAAATATTATAGATATTATTACATTATTATATTATAGAGCATTTTTAAAACAGATTCATTTTATCAAAATTTGTTTTGTATGTTAAGAACAATAATAAAATGAGTACGAAATAAAGTTAGTTTAAAAAAAATGTTATTTTTCTTTTTGCATACGTTTTTGAAGGTAAAAAAAAGCACACGCTTTCAATTAAAAAGTTGTTGTATTATATTAGTGGTAAAATTTGTAACAACGATTCTTAAATTTCATTCTGTATCAGAAAACAGGTTCAGCAGAATAATCATTTTTACATGAAATACTAAAAGAATTATCTTAATTATTTTTAAAAAGTAATTTTTATAATAACCATTAATTTTAATTGAACTGATGCTGAAAGTATTTACAGTTTAGCTAAATTCTTACTCGTATAATGTATTCAGGACAGTAACAAAATTTAAAATAATCCACATAAAAATACTTATATATGCATATACATAGAAAAAATAAAGTTCTTGGCATTTTTTTCCAGTTATCTAACCATTTAAATCAGTGAATGAAGAGTACTTAAATTATATTAATACAAAAATTTATTCTTTTAAAGTTTTATAGAACTTTAAAAAAAAGCTATTTCATCTTAGTTTTTAATTAGTACCCCAGTTTTACTAAACTATACCTTAAGGTATTAAGTGTTAAAAAGAGTTATATATTATTTAACTATATATTTATAGACTTCATAATTAGTTGTTTTTAAAAAAAGTTTAGAAAAATAACATTGGGTGAAAAAGTCCCTTAAAAATAAAATTTAAAAACAGAGACCTTTTTATTATAGTATTACAACGGAATTTCTACAGTGAAAATTTAAAAATTTGTTATAATTCATTTAAATAACAGAAAAAGCAAATCGTACGAATTAAAAGCGTTACGTGAAAGGCAATAACACATCTCATGTTCAGATTAATTACATGCAATAAGGACTTGTTTAAATTTAATTAAAAGTATTTTGAAACAAAACCTGCTTTCAATAACACGATAAATGAAACAAACTTCATTTTAAAAAGCAACATTTAATAGTGAATGGAATGAAGTCTTATATCATGAAAAACTGTCTTACAAAAACGATAAAAATATATTTATATTTAGATACGATAATTTTAAACTTAAAATTGTTAATAATAAAGTTATAAAGTAACTTTTAATAATTTTCTGTAAATGCGTTTCAAATAATACTAACGAGCAGAACTGTACAAAAAGCATTAATTTTATTTTCGATTTATAAATTCGAAATGGAAATATTACTTTCAAAAGCAAACGCTGTTCATTCCAAAAAAAAAACAAAAAAAAAAAAAAAAAAGAACTCGGAAAAGTGCAGTCAATGTTTGACTTTTGAAAGAATAATTTATTTATAACACAGTTGACAACAACAAGTAGTAAGCACAAAAAGCTGAAATTCGAAACAAAAAAATAATCAAGACCAACAGTATAAAAATTGAGGATAAAAGCAACAAGACAATACTGCAAAAATGGAATTTTTCGAAACGGTTTCTTCGAAAAGTGCAATTATTGACAGAGCAGCAGCAAAACACATTTCAGAAAAAACAGCACAGCATGAAAAGAGCTTTGCAACTTATTGGAGGAATATTTGTTGTTGTTTTTTTTAAAGAAACAAGCGTTTTCATATTCGAAACCGCGAGTGTATAAACGTTCGTAAGTTCTGAGACGTTCAACAGAAATGGCATGCTGCAAGTATTAGGCTTAACAACATGACTCACCAAGGCATGCACCCTGGACAACAGATTGGGCAGCCAGTATTAATAATGGCCCGGAAAAAGACGCCTCAGAAACTGGCCTCACGAAAAGAAATATTGATAGAGCTTTGTACAATTTCCATATAAAAGGTAAATAAAAACAATAATGACAACAAGATCCATGAAAGGATGACCGAAATGTCTTAGTAAGATAAACATTACTAAAATAAGAAGCAGCTATATCAAATGCAAAATAGGAATATATATATATATATTTTTTTGTTAACACAATCAAAACAACTCTATCAATTTTTCAAACAGAAATGATGCTTAGATCTGATTTTAAAACGCATTCATTTTCTAAATTTTTAAATTATTAGTTCCATTATTTAATGTTTTGTTGCGTGAATTTAATTCATTTATAGATAAATGAAAGATTAATGGATTTAGTACAGTACATAATCTTTAGTACTCTATTTAAAAATTATTATTTTTTTTTTATTCAGGTGAGAAGAAAATGAAAACAAAGCTTATACTTTATTTTTTAATCAAAGATTAAAAGATTAATGGATAAAATAGATTTTGTAAAAAAATCAAAAGATTATATTTAATTTTGTTAATCAAAGATTATATTTTATTTTGTTAATCCAAGATTAAAGATATAACATAAGGATAAATATTTTTACAATTTATTGATATTTTTATTTTGTTAAAAATTATTTTAATCATTAGTTCATTACGAATAACGATAATTGAAATCCATTATAAATAAAATAAAATTTATGAGTTAAAAATTATCTTTAATTATCTATGATAAACTTCATGATACTGTAATTTACAGAAAATTCGTATGCAAAGAGCAAATGAGCAACAACAGACTCGAATTCTAAGCATCATTTCTTGATGTTATTATTATTATGCATAAAATCCCCTTTTTTTTGTACTTAAAAACAGAATGAATGAATGTATATGGAGGGAACAGGTGGCTCAAGCATAAAACGGAGCGGCTTAAGAAAAGCTTGTTGGAAACCTATTAGAATGGCACCTGAATACAATGGCTGGAAGCAGTGTGACTTACAGTTTACTGACTAACAGAAACGAGGAGACTCGGTGATCATTTTTAGAAAGTAAAACACACTGCGCACACAATGGATGGCAGAAACACACACCACTCTAAGAAGTTAGCCTTCCTACTGTAAGTGTCACGACGGATCATAATCTGCCATGAGACCTGATTTGATACTCAGTTGACTACATGTTAAATACATTTGAAACGAATCCGTGCAAATCAATGTTATTTGGCTTTAAATGAACAGTAACGATTCTGTAGAACAGGCCAGCTAGTTTTTGCAAAGCAAAACCAACCGAAGATTGTCAATATTTACAAGGAAAGCAAGAAGCATAAAACACAATTCAGATCTCATGAAAGGACAATACGTACAGTACATATTTTCACATGCAATATTTATATTCATAGAACACTAATACAATAAGACTGTAAATACAATAAACTACATATAGATATATATGAATAGCTACGTGATGAAGCATTTGATTCACAATACCCAGCAAACAGTCTCAAAATCTGATTTTGCCCAATTCATTTAATAGGTATTCGAATCTTGTATTTACAGAGGTATCAACAGAAACCTTATTATAAGATTGTTAAGAATGAAATTTAAATTCTACGCCTGTATATTAATTTCCTTGTGATTAAGAAATCAAATTCACAAAAAATTTCGAACAAAAAAACCAAATTTATTTGTTGGAATTTATTTCAATGTTGAAGAAAATTGATTGACCGATAAATACCAGAAAAAAGGGATTCAAATCAAAATGCTTATTGTTAGGATTATTTAGAATTAAAGAATTCGAATTAAAAAACATGTTTGTATCGATCATAACTGTTCGATTCTGAGAAGCGCAAGATATTTATGAATAAATACCACATCCGAATCCTTTGAAACCTTCCTACAATTTCCAATCCCAGTTATAGGGTAGACTCTAGGGTCTAGTTCAAATGTCCTGGTGGGATTCTCACACGCTAGCCCTCAAACATTCACAGTCTATTACTGTTCTATCAAAGGATTCTAAACAAATTTGCAATGTCCGTGTTTGAAAGAACTCGATTTCACACCCACTGTCATCATTAAGGAGCTCTTCAAACATGCACGTTGCAAATTGACTACATGTATATATATATATATAGATGTATATAACAATCGAGTATCATAAGTTAAGTAGTAGCCACAGTGATTGACAGAACTCTAGGTTTAAGTATTCAGAATGGAAAAGCCCAGTAAGTAAGACTACGAGTAGATTATTAGAATGTGGACGCTATTCGGACGTGTCTAGGTGGATCGTATAACATGAGCACGTATAGAGTGGAATGAATACAGATAAGAGTTCTCTCCCTAACATACACAAGTCAATCGAGAATTGCGTGTTTTGGAATTGAAGAACAACATCATTTTCAAAATGCACAGGAAGAAATCTTAGTTCAAATCTATTCCTAATTAATTTGATTAAAGACCTTTGATAAATAAAGTAATAAAGGCTGGATTCGTGACAAAATAAATGAAAATTGAAGTTAAACTAAAGTTTTCAACTAAAATGCACGCATATTAAAATTCATAAACACAATCAATTCTAATAATTTAAAGTTTTCAACTAAAATGCATGCATATTAAAATTCATAAACACAATCCAATTCTGATAATTTAAAATTTGCGACTCGTATTCCAATAGGGTAAATTTCTGTGACTATTTGATACTAGAAATGAAATTTACAAACTATAAGTTAAAATGAAATGTAAAAATTGCATCAAATAAATCTGAACTGAGATTTCTTTTCAAAAATAACATTTCTAAGGAAAGACATATCAGTATATAACATGGAATAACACTTTTCCACGTTCAAAAGTTGTAATAAGTAACACACGCAAACACAAAGATAGTCTTCAGAATTCACAGTAAAGACAAATTCATGACATTAATTCATTCTTTTCACACTAAGTAGACTTTTTTCCCCTGCTTATCAATTCATGGCTTCCCCTGTCACCATCCCGGCTTCTGACACTGCATTCTGTGCTACAATTAAAGCTAATGCAGTACGCAAAAATACAAAACTTAACTTTAATTGCAGA
This sequence comes from Caerostris extrusa, assembly GCA_021605095.1. Taxonomy (NCBI): domain Eukaryota; kingdom Metazoa; phylum Arthropoda; class Arachnida; order Araneae; family Araneidae; genus Caerostris; species Caerostris extrusa. The sequence goes on along the minus strand of BPLR01009847.1, from coordinate 33,189 downwards.
GCAAGAATTTCAGGGACATTAAAGTATAATCAGTATATAAAGTATATTGTTAAAACAATTTAAAGGTTTAGTTTTAGTGAAAACATTTAAAAAAGTTATAATACGACAAGGCGTGATTTTAATACAGAATTTTTTTTTAGTATTTAGTTTTGATTCAAATTACAAATTGAAAATAAATAAACAACGGCAAGGGAATTCATTTCAAAGTGTTCCTTATTAAGGGTACTGGGACAGTGAAAATGGAATATCGCAAAATTTTTATGCTATTAATGAATTAAATAACACAGAAGTTTATCTTTTCTACGATACATCACATTAAGTTAACCCAAGAAACAAAAATATGCATAATTTTAAAAATAAAGCGTATTTTTCTAATGAATTTAACGGCTTAGTAGAAATGCAAGTCAAATCTTTGAACCTATTTTATTATTATTATTATTATTATTTTATGGGTCGTGTTCTTTTTCTGACTTTGATGTTCAACTCAACAACTCTAAGTTTATAAGATTCATGTATAATACTAAAATGTTATAACTTGAAGAACATATATAACTTATAAACTAAAATGTCATAACTTGAAATGTTATAACTTGAACTTAAAAACTAAAATATTTTAACTTGAAGACTTTATCAGTTTGAGTTCGAGATTTTTATTTATTTATTAGTAGTATTTTTTTTTTTATGTAGTATTTTTTTATTCTAATTTTTCAATGTAGCTGGGAAATAAAACCGTAAAAGTAATCTTCAACTAAAAATTTGTAAGAAATGTTACTATTTAATTAGGAAAATAAAAAAAAAATATTAAACCTATTTCTCTGGTCCTCATAAAAAAATTTCATACTCTAACCTTTAGTGAGAAAACATGGTGGAGGCTTCCCAGTATCCTTCAAATGATGTTCAATTAATTAGAACAAAAGAAATTTTTCCAAATGGAATGAATGTTCCAGAAATCGAGGTAGGGGTTGGGTGGGGGGGTCGTTCAGAAGCGAGGGTGGAAGACGGGGGGTGGGCCGAATTAGAGTTCGACGAGGAACACTGTCTGCCACAGAGGCGTGTTTCCCTTGGGGGACAGGAGTTGGTCGGCGGCAGGGCTGAGTAGGGAGCGCGCGTAGGGCGTCCCTGTAGCAGCGGTCGCAGAGGCCCAGTCAACGGGGAGGGCGGCGCCCGGGGTCGACCCTGTGTGCACAAAGGGCGCGTCAGCAGAATGAAAAACCGCCCCTCTCCCACCCGGCCGCTCTCGACAAAGAAGGGTAATTAAATGTAGGGCACTCAAATATACTCAATGTGAGATTAGGCAGATAAAATTTTAAGAAAAAGTGATTTTTAAAGTTTTAAAAATAGTAATAAATTATTAAAACAAATCAAAATTTAAAAAATTATTACTACTAACACAATTAGAAATAATGCCATGTATTAACACTAAATGAAGGGCAGGCCATAGGCTAAATGAAGGGCACTAATAAATAATGTGAGATTACGCAGATAAAATTAAAAAAAAAATTGGTTTTAAAGTTTTAAAAATAATAATATATTAAATTTTAAAAATTATTACAAATAACAAAATTAGAAATATTGCCATGCAATAAGCCTAGATTAAATGAAGGGCTCTCATAAATACTCCCTGTGAAATTATGCAGATAAAATTTAAAAAAAAAAAGTCATTTTTAAGTTTTAAAAATAATAATAAATGAAATATTAAAAAAAAATACAAATTTTAAATTGATTACAAATAACACAATTAGAAATAACGCCATGCATTAAGCAAAGAATAAATGAAGGGCACTGATACATAGTGAGATTATGCAGATAAAATTTTCAAAAAAAAAAAAAAAAGCGATGTTTAAAGTTTTATTAATAATAATCAAATATTAAAACAAATAAAAATTTTAAAAATTAATACGAAAAAAAAAGAAGAAATAATGTCATGCATTAAACATAGACTAAATGAAGGTCTAATACTCAATAAGAAAAATAAAGCTAAGTAAATAATATCCAATAAGAAACCATGTAGACAAAATTTTCAAAAAAATTATTTCAAAACAAATAATAAATTAAGAATTAAATCAAATAGAAATTAAAATTTAAAAAAAAAAAACTACAACACCTAGCACAAATAAAAACAGTGTCAAAAATATGTTTTATTTTCAAAAATAATTGCTTGAAAATTATATTTATTCACATATTCAATACAAGCAGTTATTTTATAAATAGAAAAAAATTGCATCTAGTTAATGGTAAATATCCTATAATAACTGATAATAATACAATAGGTACAAACAAACATCTTCTCTTTGTTTAAATATGTTTAATGAGTTTCACAAAGAAATAGATAATTAAATTCATGTAAAAATTATCCCGATATTTGTACATTTTCAGAGGTACAGCCTGAAAGATTAGGGAAATATTTTCTGAACGAATTTTTAAAAATCTTTGAGAGAGCGGCCATCATGGTACGGCGGGAGAGGGAACCCGTTTTTTATTTTGCAGATTGGGTGCCCAATCACACAGCATTTCGTAACTGCTGCTTCACATAAAACTCGGCATTTTCCCTAGTATTGTTGGCACTGCATCACGTGCAATGCAAAAATACTTTCTTAAAAGGCTTCAACAATCGGCAAAAAGATAGAAAAGAAAGAAGATTTCAATTAGGAATGCTAAATATTTTTTATAGCATCAATCAGCTTTTTTTTTTTTTCAATTCCTACTATTAGTTCACACTCTCGCTATATATATATCTTGTTCAAATTTTCAATCGTTCATAAAATACTTTTTATTCATCCACTCAAGTTCATACATTTTTTTCAAACTTGTAGCGGATGACACTGAATATGAATACAATTTTTTTTTCAAATATTCATTAATTAATTCATTTTAATAAATTAATTTTAATTTTTTTAAATTTAAGTTTTATATATCAACCAATAGATGGCGCCAGATGTATGAGGAAAATTTTAACTTTATTTATAAAGGACTTTTCTGCAATAAAGTGAAAAAAAAAGTAGGAATTGACTTTAATTTTTTTTTTTTTTTTATATTACTTGTTTTAAATTTTATTTTCGTATGTTATTCACAACATTCTGTGATTAGTTTTATGTAATAGGAAAAAAATAATGTGTAATAGTATTTTTAATCGGGAAAAAAAAAAAAAAAAAAAAAAAAAAAAGCCAGAATTATTTTTGCATTGCAGATCAGCAATGCAGCAATACCAGTCACAACAGCAGAACTGGATTTATTGGCATATGCATGCATATCGTTAAAAAGAAAATACTGCATAAAAAAAATTGACTTAAAACTAACGAATTTTACGTCATTAAAATAATATGCAAACATATAGTGTAATTATTAAACACAATTTTATAATAAAATACTATTTCAAGAACCATGCCAAACAAATTTATCAATTTTATACTTAATAACTTATCGAAGAAATTGATATATACTTTTGATAAAAATAAAAATTAAGTAGACTTGTTTCAAGCTGAGGTCAAAGTGCTCAATTTTTAAAGATTTTTTTTTAATAATTTATATTGATAAACTACGTATTGATATGGGATATTAGAATAAAAATAAAGCAAACAAAAACGTCCAATTCTTATTTCTTAATTTTTTTTTTTCAGTTCCTACTATTAGTTCACACTCTCCCTATATATATCTTGTTCAAATTTTCAATCGTTCATAAAATACTTTTCATTCATCCATTCAAGTTCAAATACATTTTTTTTTTTTTATCTTGCAGTGGATGATACTTAATGCTAATGCAGTTTTTCTCAAATATGAATTCATTCATTCTATTTTTTTTTTTTTAGTTTTAAGTTGCATATATGTACCAATAAATGGCGCCAGATAAATTAAAAAAATGAATGAAAATTATTTATAGAGGACTTTCTACAATAGAGTGAAAACAAAAGTAGGAATTGACTTTAAATTTTTTTTTTTATATAACTTGTTTACATTTAAGTTGCATGTATTTACCAATAGATGGCACCAGATGTAAGAGGAAAATTTCAACTTAAAAAAAAGTAGGAATTGACTTAAATTTGTTTTATATTACTCGTTTTTATTTGAAAATAAAGTAAAGTTTACGTAATAAATTACTTTTAACAAAACCCTTGATCTTTGATGCACTTTGAGGTCAGCCAGAAACCACCATAAAAGAAGAAGACACAAGAAGAGGAGTTAAAGAGTTAGAGCTGCAATGCATGCAAATTGCACAGCCCCACGGTCGAGGAGTCCGAGGACAGGAGGGGCAGGCAGAGGTGGTGGGGCGGACTGAAGCTCATACCTGCGAAAGGGTAGCTGAAGCTTGGGTACCCTGGGAATCCTCCGCGCCCGTAGCTGTAGGCGGCGAAGCCGGCGGCTGCAAAGAGACAAAGCACACTTCGTCAGAACACACACTGAAACATGAACATTGAAACCTCATTCAATTCAGTAACGTAAGAATAATCACCTGACAACATAATAAAATTAGCCACTGACCGATTTCTTTATACTGATAACACACGCTGAAATATACTTTATACTGAAACACACTGAAATGCAATTTAGTATGAACATTGAAATCTCTTTCTTTGTAATGCAAAAATAATGTCAAGCCTTCCATTCCTTACTAGAGAGTTTTGCATGCCGTATTTTTATCGTCAGATATTTTTTCTCCCTAGCGCGTATGCTCATAGGAAACATTATTATAGATACGCATGCGCAATTTCCTATGAGCATGCGCGCCAGGGAGGAAAAAATATCGGACGATACGGTATGCAAAAATTCTCTAATGTCTACATCCATCGATACAAACAGCCCCAGGTTTCTGTGTATACATTGGTTGATGCTTGTACTAGTGTGCCCAAAAAGTAAGACCCATTTTAAATTTAAATTTCCCGGGGCTTATAGAATTTCAATTTTTTTTTTTTTCCTTTTTAGGTTGCTGGCACTGTCCGTGACATCTGTGTGAAATTTGACATCAAAATATTCATGAGTGCTTGAGTGACGCTTGTGAGACGCTAAAAGTGATTCCGACGATTTTTGAAATGTCTCTTCAATCGACTCAAAACGGTGTCCCCGAAGTGGTCTTTTGAGTTTAGGGAATAGCCAGAAGGGTGAATACAGCGGTTGTGGAACGATATGGGTTTCATTTCTGGCGAAAAATTCACGAAGAACCAATGTAGTGTGAACTGGCGCATACAGTGTTTTCGGTACCAATCAAGATTTGAAGCGTTTGAAGCCCAAAACATCTTTTAAAATGGAATTTTGAAATTCCAACATCCTCAGCAAGGTCCCTAATTGTTTGCAAACACCCAATCTTTAATTTTTGGACGTGAGCTTCGTCGGTTGAGGTGGAGGGTCGAACAGAGGGCTCTTCGTCTTCAACGCGTTCTCTGATTTCTTTGCAATGTTCACACCACTTGTAAACATTTCTTTCTGATATAGGAATGCCCACCGAATGTCTTCTGCAACATTCTGTATGTTTCCGCAAACGAAATTGAACGCAACTTCTTTGCTCAATTGATTGAGACATTTCAAAAATCGCCGGAATCAGCGTAAGTGAAACACTGAGTGAATATTTTGACGTAAAATTTCTCACAGATTTCAAGGACAGTGCCAACAACTTAAAAAGAAAAAAAAAAAATTGAAATACCATAAGCCCCGAAATTTCAATTTAAAATGGGTCTTACGTTTTGGACACAGTAGTACAAGTGTATGCCGAATGTATGTTGGATTGTTATGTTTAAAACCAAATAATATGACCTTTTCCCTCCAACGTTTTCCAAGAGTTTTCATTTTTGAATACGTTAAAAAATTCCAGCACTGAATTGTATTTTAAGTACTATGTAATTATTATGCGATAAAGTGGATTTTCATGTACTTCAAAAATGCGAGTTTCTATAAAATGTCTTTAAAAAAAAAAAACTGTCTGATAGATAATTTTAAATCACTTTACAAAATTAAAGAAAAGCATCAGATCAAATAATAATGAAAAAAAAAAATCGCTCCGTAATTGCGTTCGCATGACGTAACGTCACAGAAATCTAGCCACAACAAATTTAACTCTCTCCAAAACAAATCCAAGTTGCAACTCACAATGATAGAAGTCTAGTGACAGAAGAACAGAACGCGCTTCGTCTGATCCAGATCCAGAATTCCGATGCAGGGAAAAAAAAAAAAAGGAACTTTGTAAGAAGAACAGCGAAAGTAATTGCTGCTCTTAAAAAGTAGTAGGGGGCATTTCATTCCTTCACTTGATTCATTATAACTTTTCGCTTTTCAATGGATGAAAGAAAATTAAAATATTTTATCAGACGAAGGCGCTCAAGATTTAAATTATGAATTTTAGCATTCGCATGTGCAGTTATTGATTTGAAACAAAAGAGAGAGAGAGAGAAATTGTAATCCTAACTTAGCTTTAATAAATAGTTTTATTTTCTTCCTTTCAATGATGAGTTGTTTTTCTTGCGAAGGGACCGGTTGTAAGAAATTTGAATAGATATATCGTATGTAATTAATGACTTGTGGTGATGTAAATGAATGTGTATTAAAATAAAAGACATTTTGATGAAATATAATTATATTTACAAAAAAAAGAGTTTTTAAATAGAGTAATCGTATTCAATTGCTATACACATTATTAATAAATATTCTAAACTCAATATAATTGATAATCATTCATGAGATAATTAATCATAAAGTCGTTGTTGTTCTGATGCGGCTGGCAATACATGGACAGTTAATCTTTATGCCATAAGCAAGGTTGCGCCACTGTTACTCACTCAGCACTACTCAGAGGACACGTGTAGCTTTGAGATAAGCTACGGACGCGAGTAACATTACCTCCACAACGATCCTATTACCGGGACCTACAGTTTAAAGTGGATTCGAACCACTAGAAACAACCATGGCAAAGCCGAGATTCTAACCTGAAGCCTGTGGTACCAAAGACCAGAGCGCTAGCCACTCGGCCATTCAGGCCCTTAATTGATTATAATAGATAAACTTATTTTTAATCGTACAGCAAGAGCGTAACTTCAGAACTTTAAAAAAAAAAAAAAAAAAAACACATTTTGAGAATTTTCTATTTTTTGAGAATTTTTTTATTAAATAAGAGAGAAACATTTGACAAACATTTAAAGTCTTTCATCACGAGGAAGAAACTATTTAGTGCACCTCGGCACTAGTTGGCCTACAGACTCTCACCCTGAGAGAAAGTATCTTTCGCGCACTCTGCGCGTACCTGAGTATTGGCTCAGAAGTGGAATCCTTCCATGAATCTATAATTATAGGTCTTAAAATGTGTTAAATGGCGTTTAAACGTGTCGTTGTACGTGTGTCCATAAAGCTGAGAATTCCCAACCACACCCAATTACAAAACCAGCTGAACACTACAAACCATCAATATGTAAGCTGTAAGAAAATGAAAATTTTTAGTGCAAATGTGGAGTGGAACGCAAAACATTCCATCATTAACATCGGTAAGAAAATGGAATTGACTCGTCTGTAGGCCATCATAAATTGTAGAGTTTATGTTGGCCTACAGACTTTAGCCTGGAGAGGAAGCACCTTTCGCGCACTCTGCGCATACCTGAGTATCGGCTCAGAAGTGGAATCCTTCCATGAATTTACAATTTAGTCTTTAAATGTGTTAAATGCCGTTTGTCCTTTATTGTACGTGTGTGACGTTTGTGTGTGTGTGTCCATGAAGCTAAGAATCCCCAACCCTGTCACAAACATCAATATGCAAGCTATAAGAAAAATGAATGAATGCGGCACCTACTTCGAGATGCTGTAGTGAGTGGAACGCACAACATTCCATCATTACCATCGGTCAGGGCTCCCAAGGGCCACACGATATCTGAAAAAGGGAATGAAAAATGGATATTAATATAATATAGAATACCACAAAAAGTACACATTAAATTACACATCCTACCTATTGTTATGATAAAAACATATATTTCTCACACATTTTAGTTTTTATTAAAATATTCTACTCATTTTTAAAAATATTCTACTCACTTTTCAAAACATTTCATTCATTTTTGAAAATATTCTACTCATTTTTATAAAAAATATTCTACTCATTTTTAAGAATATTTTACACATTTTTAAAAATATTTTACTCATTTTTAAAAATATTCTATTCATTTTTTGAAAATATTTTACTCGTTTTTGAAAATATTCTACTCATTTTGAAAATATTCTACTCATTTTTAAAAATATTTTACTGATTTCAAAAATATTCTACTCTTTTTTAAAAATATTTTACTCATTTTTGAAAATATTTTACTCATTTTTAAAAATACTTTACTCATTTTTAAAAATATTCTACTTATTTTAAAAACTTGTTCCAGAGAAATTTAATAAATACACTGCTATTTAGATTTATCTTTATTTTTAATGGAACGGTTAATTCACCTTGAAAGAAGAAATTTTTATTTTATTTAAAAAATTACTTAATTTTTTTTTTAAAAAAAAAGATGTATTTAATTAATTTATATCTTTTTTTAAAAAATCAAAATTATTAACATAATTTAATGTGTAAAATTTAACTGTTCAATTGTGAGTCAACATAAATAAATTTTAATTTGTGAAGAAAAAAAAATGCTAAAAGAAAAATTTTAGACTGTTAACTGATATAAAAAAAGCATACGCAACTAATATTCTTGTAATTATTTATTTTTAATGATATATATACTTAGTACAGAATCTATTGTATATTTAGTAGCCGAATTCATAGTGGATTTAATGCTCAAATAAAAGTTACTAAAGATCATGTTAATATAGAGTGTTTAATATTAATAAATACCTAATTTATACTGTGATTAATGGCAGTAAATAAAACTAAAGACACAATTTTTATGAATGCTTTTATAGTTGCACTATTCATAATTACCACCGAAAGATTATTGTTACACAATTATACAATATAAACTAATCTACTATGATAGAGGATAATGAGTATCATCTGTGTACTTTAAAAAGAAAAGAATAAAAAAAAAAAAAATATGCACACACAGGTAAAATATAAGCATGATTTTGATGCAAATAATAATAATAATAATTACTGAAGAAAGAAAAAAAAAATTCCTAACACATTCTTCTCATGAGAAATATTTAATTATACATATTCTTGCAGAGAACACGAAGAAGTGTGAGTATTTTTAGGTATATTTCAAAGAAAATACATATTTTAAAAATGTGTACGCATTAACCAATAATAATCAAAATTATTCAAACATTTTTATTTCCACATGTACATTTATGAATAATGGGATAATGGTTGTCTAATAGTAGTTATGTCGTAACAAAATTGTAAATGTTTATCTCTATCTCCGAGATGTAAAAATTTTAATTCACATCTGAAGTATTCTTATAGGAATTTTTTATCTATTTCAATGATCAAATATTTTCTTTCTTTCATATTCTGCAAATGCCTGCTTGCATTTAATCCTAAGCAATTCATTTTAATTTCATCTAATGCTGTACTGTAGTGTGAAATTTCGTTGGCGAGTCGCAAGAATTGGACGGCTTACATTATAAAGGGAGTAGCTTAAAATAAGCATGTGGAAATATTTTTTCTGAACTTAGCTACTTCTACAAAATATTAAGAATTACTTTTCAAGAAATGATGTAATTTTAATTTTACTATTGATAGTAAAATGAATGTCTTAATGTGTATTAAATTATATATATATATATATATATATATTGAAATATATGCTTCTCAATTGATTGCTTCTCAGATCAAGCAAAATGTGTTTTAATCAATAACTGACTATCTTAAAAAATATGTCTGTAGCTTATAGAGTTCTCGTAAGCTTTCATTTAAATAAATTTTTTATAAATGAATATAAATAAAAAAAAAGTACATTTTTTAAAAAACATGAAATTATTAAGTCAAATAGAAAAATGGAATGTGAAGTTCAGAAAGAAATAGAGGAAATGAAGGAGATAAAAAAAAATTTTTTTGTAGGAATAAATACCAGTGTAAGTATTTGTTATTCTTACGTGTATGTGGAATTTTCTACACTACTTAAAAAATGAAATGCATTTGACCCTAAAGATATTGAGCAATCAATGCAAGGGAAAAGATAACTTTTAAGTTTTAGTTCTCTTACAATTTGTAACAGAGCCTGAACGAAATGAAACGGAAGTGACGTCAGTTCTAGAGGCTTATTTATACGTCCCAGATGTCCCTTTATTCATCATTCATTACTACAGTTGCATTTTAAGTTATATATTACAAGCTATTTTTTTAATCTGTTCTACCAGCTTATCCTGTGCACCCATTTTCGGTTTTAAACATAAAAAAAATGAGTGAAATCAATGCTTTTGCACTTCTTAATTTATAGTCAATAAGTCGAACGGAATGCTTCTGCGGCTATGCTGGGCCCTTCTGTTAGTCCTGAAGTGGGTAAGAGGATGATAATCTTCCACATTCCATTCCAAGGAGTGGTCGTCAGAAATTGCGATGGCCACAATGCAAATGCAGAGTAGCAAGTCACCCATTTTGAAACCTGGATAACGCTGAATCTGTTCTAGTGCCGAACAACGAAGCACGAACAAATAACTGTTATGTGTTAGATCCAGGGCTGGATTTAAATGAAAAGAGGCCCTAGGCTATTCCACTTATGAGGCTATTTCACCTCCCATTTTTAAGTAATTTGATAATAAAAAGGCACATCAATATTTGCCATAGCAATCAGTGGAACGTATGAACTATACTCTGGGGTAATCTAGTACATACAAACGAACAGACACAATGAGCCGAACGCGGTGATCTTAACCAATACATATTTATCTTTATTTGTAACGAATCCTCAGTGTCCTGCAGTGTGGGACGGACAACCCATGAGTAATGTACTCATGGATGGAGGGAAAAGGAGGCAGCTTCTGTTGTGATGGAGCAGCCGTAGGTAGAAGTCTGACTTTACATTCAAATGAGATCGGGACCTACGGCTTAATGTGGATTCGAACCCCTACAAATATCCATGGCATCGCCAGGACTCGAACCCGAAACCTGTGGCACCAAGCGCCAGAGCACAAGACACTCAGCCATTCAGGTCCTTTATGTTTGTTTATTAGTCATTGTAGAATTTCTCCTCATTTTCGATTCAGCGTTTTACTGTTTTTAGAATAGTGTTATTCTAATTTTGCTAACAATCTGAATGTCTTGATCTTGAGGCCCTAGGCTGAAGCTTAGTTAGCCTATAGGAAAATACGGCTCTGGTTAGATCAAAATCAAGTTGAGCATGTACATCCCTCTGTGTGAATATGCCAAAAAAGAAAGAAGCGAAAGAGGACTTATGAAAGCGCTGGATGAAAAGAGAGAGAGAGAGAGAGAGAGAGAGAGAGAGAGAGAGAGAGAAGATAAAAAAAAGGGGGATGAGGGTGGAGATGATGGATAAATGACGCCAGGGTGCATGAGAGGAGAGAGCAGCCTCGTAGCGCCACCTACCGTACGCAGCCCTACCTGCTCCCCGTCCGCGAGCAACGTTACTTGGCATCATCACCTCCTTGGGCTGGGCCTTCTTGCATTCCACCTGCGGAAGAAACAAACAGAGTGTCACGTAGCACATTAAGCGTTTCACAGTATGTCTGAAAACAAGGATTTTCGGACCACACACAAATCTCCGATACAGCAAGAATAAAATTATAATTATGGTATGCTTAAAATGAAGTTCAATACTAGAAAATGATTGAATCAATTTGAAAAAAATGATTGAATCAATTTGAAAAAAAATGATTGAATCAATTTGAAAAAAATGATTGAATCAATTTGAAAAAAAATGATTGAATCAATGAACCAATCAATTGAATCAACGAATCAATTAATTGAATCAATGAATCAATCAATTGAATCAATCAAATGAATGAATCAATTCAATCAATTTATAAGCTGAGTGGCACGAACGCGCACATCCACACGAATGCATAAACCGATCATTGGATTCGTTTTAATATTTTTGTATCGTGTTAAAATGATTCGAAATGTAATGACTCATTTCAGTAGAGTGATAAGTATATTTTTATACAATTAGTGTTGCAGTACTCGGTTCATAAGACAGAAACGATTAAAAAACGAATAATTTTAAAAATTCAAGCCTGAAATATGTATTTATTTATAAGGAGTGCCTATTTTCTTCGCTAATAAGAAATCAATACACTGATACATTGTGGAATATCAAATGTGACATGTTATTTGGCTCAATTGTGTTTCTGAAAAAACAAAAATCTTAAAAATACTTTTCCTAGCATATAATTTTGGGTTTTTCCCTCATATTAGCAATACATTTTAAACCACCACCTATGGTTCAAAGATTATTAATTTAAAAACTATTAGGTTGGTGCATAATTATCAGGCGTTTATTTTACGTGCTATATTTTAATAAAAATGTACAATATTTTATAAATTTATGAATGAGTATATCCTTCAACTTTTAGGTTATAAAAATGCGTGTCGATAATCATACTGATATTCGTCATATTATGCTGTACCACTTTGAGAAAGGATGGAAAGCAGCGCAGTCATTTCCCGATCTCAACGCACTTTTCGGTGAGGGCGCATTCAGCAGGGAACGTTTCAAATCTGGTGACACTAGCTTGGAAGATAAGGCAGGAAGAGGTCGACCATAGGATTTCGACGATCAGGCACTTTTGGCAGCCGTGGAAGGGGACGAAAGTTTGACAACTTTCATGATGACAAGACTACTTCAATATGACCATTCAATCATCGTTCGGCATCTCAAAAAGCTTGGAAAGGTATGGAAATAGGCTGGATGGATCCCCACGAACTCAGAGACTACAACAAAGCCGAATGTGTTCGAATTTCCACCGATTTGCCTCAACGAAACGAACGGGGTCCGCTTCTGAAGGATCTCGTCGCTGGGTTTGAATCGTGGCTTCTCTTCAAAACCCTCAAAAGGAAGAAGGTCTGCGTTTCGGCAGGAGTTTCACCAAAAGGAATAACGAAGGACGTGCACTGTAAGAAGGCAATGTGGTGTGTTTGAAGGGACAGAAGCTGGATCATCCATTGGGAAATCATCTTAAACGGGATTTGTTATGGGTGGAACCCAATCAAAAATGAGTATGAGTATGATTATCGGCACGCATTTTTATAATCTAAAACTAGAAGGATATTTTCATTCAAAAATTTATAAAATATTCTAAATTTTTATTAAAATATAGCATGTCAAAGAAACGCCTGATAATTATGCACAAACCTAATAATATTTAATCTCCACTTTAAACATTATATATATATATATTATATAAAAGACCGAATAAATCTATTGAAGAGAAAAAATATATACTATTTGAATAGCTCTCGTAACATCTCTAATCCAATAGCACCCAAAATGCAAAATAAGTTTTCGTCTCATTGGAAGAGCGACCAATTTCGCGGCATTGTCGAAGGAGCCCACGCCCAATTTATTCCTAACAAAATAAAGCGACACTCTGCACAAAAACACCCCCAGTAATAAAGTTTTCCCTCTGCCCCTTTTTTTTTTTATTACTCCTGGAGAATTTTCCCAAAGTAGGAGCTGAAACGGGAAATAGACTGAATACATGAATAAATTTGAAATGACTGGAGCACAATGGCCTTTTAAAATTTTTCGACACCCGCGTTGCGAGAATCATTGCGATGGGAAGAAGAAATCCGACAAATGAAAGGAAAAGTCAGGCGAATGATGGGTGCGAACGCCCCAGCACCCACCCGCCTCCAGTAATGCATTCCTTCTTCCGCAACACTTACGAATACTTACACTAAAGCAGCACCCAAATGAATCATTGTCTTAGGATAATTGCGCGACCTGCTAGTAGTGTCTGGCAATGAAATAAAAGGCAGAGTCGGGCTATATTCTGAATATTAACAAGTTTTGGAGATTAGACTCGTATTTTATTGAAGAATATGAATAGGGCATTCGATATCATAAATTGATTTGCATCGTGATAAATTGCCTTGCGTAACAGCTAAAATATAATACTGTATCCAAAAAGTAAGACCCATTTTCAATTTTTTTTTCTTCCTTTTGTAGGCTGTTGGCACTGTCCTTGACATCTGTGTGAAATTTGACGCCAGAATATTCATTAGCGTTTGGTTTACGCTTGGCTTTGTGAGACGCTAAAACGGATTCCTGCGATTTTTGAAATGTCTGAATTCATTGAGCAAGGAATTTGCATTCAATTACATGCGGAAACGTATAGAATGGTGCAGAAGGCATTCGGTGAGTATTCTTATATCGGAAAGAAATGTTTACAAGTGGTATAAACATTTCAAAGAAGGAAGAGGACGCGTTGAAGACGAAGAGCTCTCAGGTCGACCATCTACCTCAACCTACGAAGCTCACGTCCAAAAAATTAAAGATTGGGTGCTTGCAAACCGTCGATTTACAATGAGAGACCTTGCTGATGATGTTGGAATTTAAAAAGGATTGGTCAATTCCATTTTAAAAGACGTATTGGGCTTCAAACGCGTCAAATCTCGATTGGTACCAAAAACACTGAATTTATTGAAAAAACTTCGTCGCGTTGAATTGGGTGAAACAATGCTTTCTGTGTATCAAGACCAGTTGAAATGAATCGTAACTGAAGATGAGACTTGGATTTTTGCTTACGACCCGGGAACAACCGATCAATCGAGCGAATATCATGACAAAGGTGAAGCAAGACCGAAAAAGAGCACGCCAAAGTCGCTCAAAAATCAAGGTCATGTTGACTGTTTTTCTTCGCTTACCGTGGTATGGTGCATTATGAATATTAATTAAAGATATTTTGAAAAACAAATAATTTGTCTTACTTTTTGGGCACAATAGTACGTCGTATTGCAGAATTCGAGAGTTTCATGTTACGATTCAATGTTTCCAAAAGAACATGAAACAAAAATAGATTCAAAATTCGACTGAAGCATACTTTTATGGTTATTCAGAAGAGGAAATCTCCGAAAATAATAGTTTTTCTTCACCCAGGTAACAAGACTGGTTTTCCTGAACATTTATCAATGTACATAATGTAGAATGTTTACATAATGTAAAATGTTTATTTTATTTATTAAAATATTTTTATTTATATAATGCATAATGTTACCCTTTGTACATAATGCAAAGAAAAAAATTCTTAGTACTAACATAAAATGACCTTTCAAATTACCAGCATTAAACCTGGAGGTTCATCCCAACGTATATTCAATGGAAACGAAAGCACTATTATAGGCTTAACAATTTGAGATTATATCCTATTTGTTACATGGTTGTTGTTGTTTTTTTTGCCATGCATATTCTCATCCATTTAATACATAAATTTGACACCAGAGCAAATGTCCTAGACAGCTCACCAGACTGAAGTTTACGGACACGGACGTACCAGTTTCGGAGTACCTATGGGGTAAATATAATTCGAAAACCTCCACATAATCATTAATATAGTTAAATTGACATTATTTAAATTACATCGTGAAAATTTAACGCCATTAAGTTAAATAATAAAAAGAAAGAAGTAAGTTAAGTGACTCGGGTACAATCAGGGAGTCCGTAACACGTTTCCCAGCGGACGGTCAGTGAATGAATGAAAATAAGAATAAATTAAATTAAGAATTTAAAATGCAAACATTAACTTCTTAAGAATTTTAGATATCATTTGGAAATTTTTTTTTCTTTTTTTACGATAGCTAGTATTTGTGTTAGTTTTGCACGTCATAGCAATAAATGAAAATTTAAGGTGCCAAATAGGCACCTCGGATTTGCAATTTAGCTATTTTGGTCATTTTGAGTCCCACGAATTCTTCTTAGACGCGGAAGGACTCAAACGTCGCATCGTAGATAGCTCTAGGTCCTTTTCTAGAACTACTGACACCACGATCGTATACAGGTAGGGATTGCAATACCGGTATACCAGGTTACCGAATACTGGTATTTTGAGCCATTTGTACAATTTTGTAATACCGGTATTCACAATTTAAATACCGTTTTTCGGTATTTACTAGAAATTTAGAATTCTTATCTGTGAAAGAATTCTTATCTGTGAAATTCTTATTCTTATGTGTGAATTCTTATTCAGAATTCTTATCTGAAAACTAGAAATTCTTATCCGGGAAAACAAGATTGTAGTTGTGAAGAAAGTGTATAATATTTCGATGCTTTTTAAATTGGTGAGTTTGTTATTAACATTGTATTTGAATATCATAATTTTGAGTTCAAAATATTTTTCACATTTATTATATATATACTCATAAATAATACCCCATAATAGTGAATAAGAATAACATTAACGAACATAAAAAAATCAGTCGATAATACTTCAGTTTGGTTTCATTATTTATATGATGAAAAGAATATAGTGGAACAATGCAAAAAATGTTCAAGAGTTATTAAAGTGAATGGAGGAAGTACAAGCGGACTCAATACACATTTAGAAACGAAACATGATACAAATTTGTTAAAGAGGAAAGAATCTAATTGCGATGGAGAAACAGACTTAAGCACAGTTTCTAAGCCCAAACCATCAGGGATTTTAGATTATTTTGAAAAAAAAAAGATAATTTGGATGAAATTATAAGTAAAATGACAGCATTAGATGGGTTGCCATTTCGAGTGTTTTTTGTGATATTTACATTCTCTAATAAAACTGGCAAATACACTGAAGTGACAAAAGTCATGGGATGCCTCTTAATATCGTGTCGGCCCTCCTTTCGCCCGGCGAAGTGCAGCAACTCGACGTGGACTCAACAAGTTGTTGGAAGTCTTCTGCAGGAATATTGAGCCATGCTGTCTCGATAGACGCCCATAATCGCGAAAGCGTTGATGGTGCAGGATTTTGGGCACGAACAGACCTCTCGATGATGTCCCATAAATGCTCGATGGGATTCATGTCGGGCGATCTAGGTGGCCAGATCATTCGTTGGAATTGTCCAGAATGTTCTTCAAACCAATCGCGAACAGTTGCGGCCCGGTGACATGGCGCATTGTCATCCATAAAAATCCCATCGTTGTTTGGGTACATGAAGTCCATGAATGGCTGCAAGTGATCTCCAAGTAGCTGAACATAAGCATTTCCAGTCAATATTCGGTCCAGTCGCACCAGAGGACCAAGTCCATGCCATGAAAAACAGCCCACCCCATTACGGAGCCACCACCAGCTTGAACAGTGCCCTGCTGACAGTTTGGGTCCATGGCTTCGTGGGGTCTGCGCCACACTCGAACCCTACCATCAGCTCTTACCAACTGAAATCGTGACTCATCGGACCAGGTCACGGTTTTCCATTCATCTAGGGACCAACCGATATGCTCACGTGCCCACGAGTCGCTGCAAGCGATGTCGTTCTGTCAGTAAAGGCACTCGAGTCGCTCTTCTGCTGGAATAGCCCAAGAAAGCCAAATTTCTCCGCACAGTTCTAACAGACAAGTCTCTTGTACGTCCCACATTGATTTCTGCGGTTATTTGACGCAGTGTTGCTTGTCTGTTAGAATTTACGACTCTTTGCAGACGTCGCCGGTCTCGGTCGTTAAGTGCAGGCGGTCGACCACTGCGCTGTCCATGGTGGGATGTTATGCCTGAAATTTCATACTCTCGGCACACTCTTGACACAGTGGATCTGGGAATGTTGAATTCCTAACGATTTCCGAAATGGCATGACCCATGCGTCTAGCTCCAACTAACATTCCGCGTTCAAAGTCTGTTAATTCCCGTCGTGCGGTCATCATCACGTCAAAACCTCTTCACATGAATAACTTGAACAGAAATGAAAGCTCTGCGAAAGCACTGCGCATTTATACCTGTTCTATGCGATGCTACTGCCATCTGAAAATTTGCATATTGCTATCCCATGATTTTTGTCACTTCAGTGTAAAACAAAAAAACACCCGTGTTTTCTTTCTTTTCTAAAATTTCTACTGCCTGTATTAAAACCGGTATCCCGGTATTAAGATCTAAAAATACCGAATACCGGTATTGAACTTTTGGCCCGATATTGCAATCCCTATATACAGGAATGGTGCGAATAGCTTCATTGCGAATCTGAGGGCAATTATTATGAAATTTTTTTCAAATGATGAATATATAATCCATTATCGGATTAAGGTCAAGATTTTTATGGATTTGGTTCTGTCTAACAAACCACGGAGCGACTGAAGTTTGCTTGATTCCAACGACAGGCAATCCTTTGAGGTCGGGGCTCACCTCCCAGATGCCATCTTGGGGATTGCGGTGGGCTAAATAGGGGAGAAGTGCGTAACAAGAACATATTTGTCTTGATAGCGACTGAATGACTTGGATAAAAGCATTATCATCGGCTGGCATTAGAAAATAACGTTGCACAACTGTAATGTATCATTCAAAATATACATAAAGTTTAATACGAAGAATATCACGCAGCAATGAAAAAAGCAACTCACCATTTTATTGTTGATTTCATGAAAATGAATTTCGCAAACCTTATCAACGACGTCTTCATTTTCAAATGTCACGAACCCAAAACCTGTAAGAGAAAAATATTCTATTAGTACATTATGCTTTCAAAGTAGAAAAACAAACAATGAATGAAAATGATGTAAATAAATTATCTGCAACATACATTGTGCAAAAAGTATCTAAATTATATGAATTCTTAATTTGAAGTGTTTTTAAAACAGTGCAATGTGCTCATATTCAGTAATGAACGTGCTATAAGCACCCACTCAATTTGCATGCTTCAATCTGAATAACGTTTTCATATACACTCAAGAGCCAAAACATTATGACCACCCCTACATTTTGCAATGAACTCGCCTGGATGACGTGGAAGGCACGTGATCAGGTGGAAGTGGTATTTAACTGGTATTAAGTGGTGGTATTAATCCATGCCAAGGCGGGTTGAAGCTGTGTTGCGCGCCAAAGGTGGGCCAACTCGTTATTGACAGGGGTCATGATGTTTTGGCTCTTTGAGTATAGTACCGATACGGCATCAACACGATATTACACTTGAACATGAGTACATTTTCAAATTCGACTTAATATTGAAAAGTAGTTTTTCAAATATATATATATATAATTAGAATAATTCAATTGAAGATTGAATTTTTTTAATTTCTTAATTACGTACAGTTACGTATAGCAGTTTCATTTATGAAAATATTCTGGCTATGAGTAGTTCTGAAATATCCCCCCTAAATTTATTTAGAACCTTATGTTTTTCTATTTACATGTTACGGAATTAAATTTATCATTCTTGATATGAATGAAATTCATTTTATGATTGCAAATAACAAAACGGGAACCCATCAAGTTTAAATATGTAGCAATTAGATTATATAATACTTACTAAAGGCTGCATTAAAATTTTAATAAACATTTCTAACTGCATTAAAAAACCAATTAAAAAAATCTGAATAAAATAATTCGCAATTTGCAAGAATAATCCGAGAACATCCATTAGATTGAAATAACGAGTTTAAGTATTACTTAATACCATTACTTTTTCTCTAGGTTATTAAAGATGGGAAACGGTTCATCCTACACGACACGTACAAAATAAAAAAAAAAAGAAAGAAATATACATTTCGATAATTACTGTTTATGGGCATAATAACCGGCCCAAACTATTCCTTCCGCTTTATGATACTGAAATTATCCTCCTTTTTCTTAATTGAATTATAAACAATTACTCCTACCGTACAATTCATTACAACTTCAGCTCAATCAAAAAAAAAAATAATAATAATGATACTAACAATAAGACTGCACTAAAAGCTCTTACGAAAATTAGTTCATTACCCAAAAATCATTATAATGTGTTTCGCGAAATCATGTCATTCCCATAATATAAAGAAAGTTGGACCTCAGCGTCTCTGGAAAACCAGCATCTCCAATAATTAAAGAAATAATTTCCTTCAAAAAGCCGGTAATTACCATGGAAGCCCATTTTAAGATGGTGTGAGAACAGGCTCAAATACACAAGCTTCTCAATCAATGTAATTACAAAGCAGTACTCTGGGAGAGAAAGGGAACATTACCGAAAACAGGGGCAGCTATTGTTCGATTTTGGGGATGGAGGAGAGGAGCTGTGAGCGGCTCCTGTGATAATGGCACATAATTGGCACTGGAGCGCTGTTCGCAACGTCCAATTTAAAGACACTGCAAAATTAATTGTATCATCATTTCTAGAAACTAAAGCGATGCGAGCTCGCAACCATTACAGACGACATTAGTAGCAGCAGCAAACGATTTTCAACGCCGAAATCAGACGATAATACGGTGTGCGCGATCGAAAACTTGACGCTTTAAGATCATCAACCAAGATGGCCGTCTGCAGCACCAGATGCAGCAGCCGTTGCCAGATGCTCCGACAGCATTACTTAACGGGTACAGCTCGTAAATCGTCTGCATGCGATCAAGGTAGAAACCTGCACCGCTAGTGAACCAGCCATTGCAAATTAATCGGTTTAATTACAACTAATTACGAGTGTGTAACTGGCAACTCATGCGAAGCGTAACAAGCATTGTTTCTGCACTCAATTTATGTGCAATACATTTCATGGTTCTGTCTACATCTGCAAGTGGATTTATCATCAGAATTCGCGATCATTTTTAGACGAATAACAAAGATTCGATTTAAAAATCGCTCATCTCTTTTGAAATTAACAACTAGTTGTTAATTTTATTTACTACAATTAGTTTTTAGTTTTTGTTTTTTTCTTATTTATAAATTAACAATCTACATGCACATATTTATTTTTTTTTTCAATTCCTTCTATTAGCTCACACTCTCCCTATATATATATCTTGTTCGCATTTTCAATCGTTCGTGAAAATACTTTTCAGTCGTCCCCTCGAGTTCAAATACGTTTTTTTGGAACTTGTAGTGAATGACACTGGATGTGAATATAGTTTTCAAATATTCATTTATAATTTTTGTTTATAATTATTTATAATTTCATTTATAATTATTTTTTGTCATTCATTCATTCAATTTAATTAATTCATTTTAGTTTTTTTTTAGATTTAAGTTACATATATCTACCAATAGATGGCGGCAGATAAACTTAAAAAATGAATGAATGAAAGGACTTTTCTGCAATACACTGAAAAAAAACTAGGAATTGACTTTAAAAATTCTTTTTTATATTACTTGTTTTGAATTTAATATAAACTTTTAAATAAGTTCAATGTTTATTTATATATATTTTAATATGAATAAACTTTGAACTTATTTAAAAATTTATGTTAATTTAAAAAAAATAATAAATGTGTGCATGTAGATTGTTAATTTATAAATAAGAAAAAAAAAAAATGGTAGATTCACATGGTTTGCGCTATATGTTGAAGTATAAATAGAAAGTGTTAAGTATATAATAAAAGTGTTAAAATGCCATTTTAAAGTAAATAATGACATTGCTTAAATATTCTGTGTTTAACTATGTAATTTTCTCACAGTTTTACTGTATTAAGTGTTTGAAGCTTATTACTTAGATAAATAGAATCTTGTTGGGGGAGGGAATGGGGGAAGAATACAGGATTTTTCCATTATACCTAAAGGGGTGAAAGATTATCTATCTAATTACGTAGACTATTACTATTAACATCGTTTGTATCGTACATCAACTTATTTCAGGAGGCATAAGCAATGTTTACTGTCAGTTACGTTTTTATGTACATGCATATTATTTTAACTAAAACATTTATAACTTTAATATAAATGCATACATTTATATTAAAGTTATTTTCATTTTTAACTTCTGATTAATTTAAATCTGGCGCTCGGTACCACAGGCATCGGATGTTTGTAATGTTTCGGAATCCACTTTAAACCGTAGGTCCCAGTCTAACATGACTATAGAGCATTGGGCGTAGCGCTGACAGCTTTACCACGCAAAAAGAAGACATCTCATGTTTCGAAATCTGCCAGTAGGCAGACGGCCTTCGCCTACCATGAGGCTATTATGCCACTCATGATGATAATGATTAATTAAAAATTTTTACCACAGAAAGTAACATTTTCTCTTCTACAATCTCAATAAAAATTGGAAGTTTGAATGTCGTTTTTTTAATCTAATTTGTATTAAACATATATAATATTACTATGGAATTTTGAGTGAAATAAAAAAAACTGTACTGACAGATATAATCTATAAATGAATATTTTGTAAAAATAATAAGAAGAATAGTAAATAGTGTAGAACACGTTCTTCTAACCAGAACAATTTCTAACCCTAATAGTCAAAGAATGAAATTTAATCGAGCTTTCCCGTAATTAAATACCACATTTCAAAAATAATAAAAATTAAGCATGTCAGAAATAAGTTTAAGCTTTTTGTTCGATGAATAATTACAGGTAAAGAAATAAACTCAACACTTACTACGAAACAAAACTAAAAAACGAGACCCTAAGCATAAACGTTGGCGGTCAAAACATTTTCCAGGAAGATAAATACGTCGTCATAAATGTCGCCGAAAATTGTTTTTCCAAAACTGATATTTCATGCAGAATAATCGAAAACACTTTTTTTCTCGCCAACAGCCAACACTAAAAAAAAAAATATATATATCACCAGGAAACTTTCAGCTTAGCGCGGTAATTATCGCTTTTTGTTCCCTGTTACAACAAGGAAAGTCGAGTTAAAGTTCTAATGAGGTCAAACTTTCGAGTTAAACGTTAACAAAGGAGCCAACGACGTATATAATGCTGCGCTGTGTTTTAAATGGAGTCGCTTTGCTTGAAAAGGAAGGTAATTTGGAGGGGGGCAGATTTGATGGGGGGTGTTCTTCAAAGATATGGAACATCGTAGTAGCAGATTGTTCTTTTAAGAATGTTGAATTGCTCTAAAGTTCTATTCATGTAAGCTCTGTATGAAATGTATAAAAGCTCGTGAAATTGTTTAAAAATTTGATTAAGTTGATACTTTCTTTAAAGAAATTGAGGCAGTTACTATTCAGAATGAGTTAAAGTAGACGAATCATTGAATTTTTTCAACTGAATTATTTAGCCTGAAATGTATTTTGCCTCCAAATTACAATCAACGATATAGAGGAAAAAGAAATTGCGACACAAAATTACCATAATTATTTTAAAACTTGCATTTTTAAAAGAAAATATACCTTATAGAAAGAATGGGAATGGTAGAATAGGATATAAAACACAAATAAACAATTATAATTTTTTAAATAACGAATATAATACTCATAAACAATTATAATTCCAGAAATTTACATATAAAGCTGAGTAAAGAAATTAAGTTTTCAAATAAATCTGTTTTTAACATTAACAATCATCATTAACATCATCAATTTTCGTTTAACCTTATCTCATCAGCTATTCGAATATTTTATTCTCAAGTAACATTTTCTCTTCTACAATCTCAATAAAATGATGCCTGTTTGAATTTCGTTTTTTAATCTAATCCGTATTAAGCATATATAATATTACTGCGAAACTTTGAGTGAAATAATACTAAATAATAATAGCAAATAGTGTAGAAATGTTTTCTATCCAAAATAATTTCTAACCTAATAGCGGAAGATGAAATTTAACCGAGCTTTTTTCCATAACTAAATACCACATTTCAAAAATAATAAAAATTAAGCACGCCAGAAATAAGTTTAAGCTTTTTGTTTGATGAATAATTACAGGTAAAGAAATAAACTCAACACTTACTACGAAACAAAACTAAAAACCGAGACCATAAGCATAAACGTTGGCGGTCAAAACATTTTCCTAAAGATAAATACGTCATAAATGTCGCCGAAAATTGTTTTTCCCGAGCTAATATTTCATGCAGAAGACCCAAAAAAACTTTTTTCTCTCGACAACAGCCAACACTAAAAAAAAAAAAAAAACTTTTAGCTTAGCATGGTAATTATCGCTTTTTGTTCCCTGTTAACAACAAGGAAAGTCGAGTTAAAGTCCTAATGAGGTCAAACTTTCGAGTTAAACGTTAACAAAGGAGCCAACGACGTATATAACGCTGCGCTGTGTTTTTAAATTGAGTCGGTTTGCTGAAAAGGACGGTAAATTAGAGGGGGAGATTTGATGGGGGCGGGGGTGTTCCACAAAGATATGGAACATCGTAGAAGCAGATTGTTCTTTTAAGAAAGAGTTCTATTCATGTAAACTCTAAATGACTGTGTATAAAATGATATAAAGTTTATGAAATTGTTTAAAAATTTGCTTGCGCTGATGTTGTTCTTGCTAGAAATTGAGGCAGTTACTATTCAGAATGAGTAAAAAGTCAACGAATCATTGAATTTTTTCAATTGAATTAGTTAGTCTGAAAAGTATTTTGCCTCCAAATTGCAATCAACAATGTAGAGAAAAAGAAACTGCAACACAAAATGACCATAATTATTTTAAAAAATTGCATTTTTAAAGAATTATAATTTTTTGAAATAACAATTATAATACTTATCAAAATCAAGAAATTTATATGTATATAAGGCAGAGTAAATCAAGTAACGTTTCAAAGAAATCACTGCATTCATGAATAGCAAGAAAATTTACTTATTAATTTTAAAAGCTGAAGTAATTTATTAATAACATTAAAAAGAAATTTAATAACAATAAAATTTATGAATAACCTTAAAGTCTTTATTAATAATCTTGAAGCCTATGTTTATTTATTAAAAACATTAAAGACTAAAGTTATTTATTAATAACCATGAAGATTTTATTAATAACAAGAAAATGATTTTTAATCTATACAGAAATGTACTACTGTGCCCAAAAGTAAGAAATTTGACGTCAAAATATTCATTAGAGTTTGAGTTACGCTTGGATTTATGAGACGCTAAAACTGATTACGGCGATCTTTGAAATGTCTCTTTAATCGACTCAAAACTGTGTCCCCGGAGTGGTCTTTTGAGTTTAGGGAATAGTCAGAAGTAGCACGATGTTAAATCAGGTGAATACGGTGGCATCTCACAAAACTAAGCGTAACTCAAGCACTAATGAATACTTTGACGTGAAATTTCCCACAGATGTCAAGGACAGTGCCAGCAACCTAAAAAAAAGAAAAAAAAATTGAAATACCATATGCCCGGGAATTTTAAATTGAAAACTGGTCTTACTTTTTGGACACAGTAGTAACATAAAAAAAAAATTATAAATCTCTTTCTCGAAAATTCAACAACATAACTTAGAGCCAACTTTGCACCAGTTTAAAGTTACTTTGTTGAAAACAGCAAACATGATAGTCAATAAAGAAAGTATACAAGAGAGGTTTCTTCGCGTTGAAACCATTCCAACAACACGCAATAATGTCATTGGGGTTTGAAGAAAAAAAAAAAAAAAAACGTGACGTGCTAAGAGGAAAAAGCACTTTAGTAGAAAAAGAAAACAAAAAGCGATTCGCATGTAAGGAGGAGTTCATATTTGTGATAATTTTGCTTACAGAAAAGCCTGCTGCTTCATTATTTGGAGATTACCAATTGGAAAAACTTAAAGGATTTTTTTTTATTTTATAAACAAAGTTTATCTTTTAAATATTGGCAACTTTTGATACAAAAATATTTGTATTTGTGAGTGCTGTTCATGTACTTAAAAATAGAGATTTATTTTACCACTGAAAGTTTTCACAACTCGGAACATCACTGTATCACTTTAAGTGACCTCAGTGACCATCCCTAGATATGCACAGTTGATTGTTGATAGCGAAGCAAACCAGACTCTTAGTTAAAGTTGATAGCGCTTTTGGTTCAACTGACACCTGCGAATCGTCTTTTTCTAAAATGAAATTGTCCAAACACAAAACACGCTCAAACATAACAGACACAATATCCATTACGATGTGCAAAAACCCAAATGGAGATCGATTTGCAAAAGATAAGCGGAAAAAACAAATATTGCTGATATAAAATAATAATAGCAAACACAGCAATAATAACTCGTTATGTTTCCATTTTTCACTCCAAAAAAATGTCTACAGTGGGTCTCAATCAGATAGGGGGATATGTAATTTTATATGCGGCCCGTGGAGTTAGGATGTATTTCGAAAGTGGCCCGCAAGATCATTTGGGTTGGCCACCCCTGTTGTATCATCCCATTTATTTCCAAGAGAGAATACTATATCACTAAATTTATTATATTTAGAAATTCAGATACATTTTTTAATATACGGCCATTTTTATAAAAGTATATTCCTTGTTTCTTTCAACGACTTCTCACTTTCATTGATAAAAGACCACCCCTTTTTTTATTGGAAAATGTGTTCGACATAAAAATAATGGACTCAAAAGAATTTCGTATTTACTTTGTGAGTTCGGATCTGACGTAGCCCATCAAAGAACTCATCAGAAGTTACATAAGTAGCATGTTCCTACCAATGCGACACTTTCGCATGGCAGGACAGTGTCATCTCTTACCATATCATCATGTCCCCATCATCCTGAGTATCCTATTCGTCTCCTTCACCGACGAAGGTATCCTATCATACGGAAAAGTTCGCCTCCTTATTATTATGCCCTTCTCTCTGCAAATGATTATTTCATTTCTCAAGGATAATGTCCTTTGGATTCACGTTGATATTTACTTTCCGGAGTACGCTGTATTTGGCGATGGGACTTTCTAAATGGAATAAAGTTTTCAAGTATATATTTCTTTACGATGTTCTAATAAATCTGGTGAAAGAGTGTGCAATTTCGAATTTCATGCCATCAAATTTTTTTTTTTTTTTTTTTTTTTTTTTTTTTCAATTCCTTCTATTAGCTCACACTCTCCCTATATGTATATCTTGTTCACATTTTCAATCGTTCATAAAACACTTTTTATTTATCCACCCAAGTTTTAAAAAATGTATTTGAACTTGTAGTGGATGACACTGGATGTGAATACAGTTTTTCAAATATTAATTCATTAATTAAATTTAATTCATTAATTTTAGTTTTTTTTTTTTAGATTTAAGTTGCATATATCTGCCAATAGATGGCGCCAGATAAACATAAAAAATGAATGAAATTTATTTATAAAAGACTATCTGCAATAAAATGAAAAAAAAGTTGGAATTGACTTTAAATTTTTTTTTTCTATATTACTTGTTATTACACTAATCCATAGCCATTGGTCTTGTTGAATTTTAAACTGATAATTTGGGACAGAATTTTGTCATTTACTTTAGTTTTGAAGTATTGAAAGAAATTAAAAATTAATACTGATATTGTTTTTCCATGAATAATTAGAGAGAATATTCCTTGAGGCTTTTTTAGGGAAACTACCCCGCATTTGCGTACCGTATAACTTCCACCACCACTACTACTACTACTACTACACCACACCACATCACTGTGCCTAGAGCTGAGTTGCCCCTTTACAGTTTGGAAATGATGTGGTTGAGAAGAAGTCTGATTGGGCTCTGTGACGCTCGACTGTCCTATGAGACCGGGACCTACGGTTTAAAGTGGATTCCGAAACACTACCAACATCCATGGCACCGCCGGAACTCGAACCCGAAACCTGTGGTATCGAGCGCCAGACACTCGGTCATTCCGGCCCATTTGAGAAATATAAACCGAAAGTAATAAAAATAAAATAAGAAAAGAAACATTTGTGTTTATCTGAATGTTGTTAAGAAATTTACGATCTCATGTTTGGCCAAGAGGAGGCGCTTTACAAACATATCAAAGAAACTTCAGAATAAAAATTAAGCAATCCTTTTATGAGATACTTGACACTAAATTTTATACTGTGCGAAATTTGTGCCGATCCCTTGATTACCCCAGTGCCTCAACGATTACACGCCTTCTATCAAAACCGCAGCCCTTAAAAAATCTCATCTGAACCGCCCATTATAGGGTTGGTGTAACGACGCTATCAAACTTTCTACAAGGAACAAATGCACCGCCCAAAGATCCACCTTCGCGAGTTTTAACGCGCCAGAGAACTAAAAAGTTTCTGAACTTCCCCAGTGAAAAGGCGTTAAAGTAAGAGTTCATTTAACAACACTGGATTGGATGTGCGCAAGGGTTGGCCGCTTTACGAGTGAGAATTTGGGGTTCTTAAAAAACAGTCTTGAGAACGAGTTTATTGAGCAGTGGAGGGATTATTGGAATCAAGATATAAAAACACTCCTGCAAACTTCACTCCATTATAAATGGAAGACATGTTAATCTATTCAAGATAAACTTTTTGGCATCTAAATTTATTGAGAGTGCTTAAAATAACTTTCTAAATAGACTCTACTACTGTGTCCAAAAAGTAAGACCAGTTTTCAATTTAAAATTTCCGTGGAATATGGAATTTCAATTTTTTTTTTTTTTTTTTTTGCTCTTTTAGGTTGTTTTCACTGTCCTTGACATCTGTGTGAAATTGGACGTCAAAATATTCATGAGTGTTTGAGTGACGCTTGGCTTTGTGAGACGCTAAAACTAATTCCGGCGATTTTTGAAATGTCTCTTCAGTCGACTCGAAACGGTGTCCCCGGAATGGACGTTTGAGTTTAGGGAATAGCCAGATGTAGCACGATGCTAAATTAGGTGAATACGGTGGTTGTGGAACGATATGGGTTTCATTTTTTGCGAAAAAGTCACGAACAATTAATGCAGTAGGAGCTGGCGCATGCAGTGTTTTCAGTACCCATCGAGATTTGTCGCGTTTGCGGCCCAAAAACATCTTTTAAAATGGAATTTTGAATTTCTAACATCAGCAGCAAAGTCTTTAATTATAAATCGACGGTTTGCAAGCATCGAATCTTTAATTTTTTGGACGTGAGTTTCGTCGGTTGAGGTTGGTGGTCGACCAGAGAGCCATTCGTCTTCAACGCGTTCTTTGCCTTCTTTGAACTGTTCATACCACTCGTAAACATTTCCTTTCGATAGAGGAATGCTCACCGAATGCCTTCTGCAATATTCTATACGTTTTCGCAAACAAAATTGAATGCAAGTTCTTTGCTCAATGAATTCAGACATTTCAAAAATAGTTTTTAGTGTATCCCAGAGCCAAGCGTAACTCACACACTAATGAATATTTTGACGTCACATTTCACACAGATGTCAAGGACAGTGCCTAAAAATAAACATAATTAAAATTCCATAAACCCCGGAATTTTAAATTGAAAATGGATCTTACTTTTTGAACACAGTAGTATTCAGATCATTATATAATTGCATTTAAGAAAATGATAGTATCCAGAAAAATAATGCAAACAAATCTTTGATTAATTGCATTTGAATATACAAATAGTTTTCTTTTACGAAATCAATTTTATTTGCATATCAAAATTGCGTTGTAAAGGAAAATTTTGTTATGACAACTATTAATAAAAATTTCTTTCAATGATGGCATCGCGCACCCAATCTCTAATCTACCAAACATTAAAATAATAATAATAATAATAATAACAATTAATATCGCAAGAAACATGAAAAGTGCAATGAAACGGAATAAAAAGAAGCATCACCGGGAAGATGAAGATGAAGAGGATGTCAAAAGATCTTCTCTAAAAATATCACTAAAAGCATTTGATCCAGATCGAAAAAAAGAAAAACATCTCACTCTTCACAAAAAAAAAATGTTTTTGTATGAGAACAGAAAGATAAAAAATAATAATAACAATAATGTCTTGAACTAAATTACTTTCTTTCAATCGAGGCCTCGTGTCTGAGAAATGAACGAAAAGAGAGACTTCAGTGGATATTGTTGGTACAATGTAATATTTCTATCAATACAGTGTATAATATAGTTCAGTTTCAGTGAGGCAATAAATAGTTCTAAATAGTTTTTTCAATTGCATTATAACAAAATGAACATTTTTCAATGGGTCGCATTTGTTGTCACATTTTATGTTGATATTATCATTTATTTTTCTCCAGATAAATTTTTTTTCGTTGCCATATCGTATAATTTTTATCATACAAACTGTACGGCATTCAAACATTTTGGAGAATGAATAGTGATCGAAACATCACCGTCTTTTTTAGCGGTCATAGTGATTTATTTAACTGTAATTAGAATTGGCGATGATATTTGTACTTCATACTTTTTTAATTCCCACTATTGATTCACACTCTCTCTATATATATCTTGTTCAAATTTTCAATCGTTCATAAAACACTTCTTTATTCATCCACTCAAGTTCAAATACATTTTTTTTTTTTTGAACTTGCAGTGGATGACACTGGATGTTAATACAGTTTTTCGAATTCAGTAATTAAACATTAAACATTACATTACATCGTATTCAGTAATTAAATTTAATTCATTCATTTTAGTTTTGTTTAGATTTAAGTTGCCTATATCTACCAATAGAGGGCGCCAGATAAACTTAAAAAAATGAATGAAAATTATTTATAAAGGACTTTCTGCAATAGAGTGTAAAAAAGTAGGAATTGACTTAAATTTTTTTTTTATAATACTTGTTTTTCTCCAGAAAGAAAAAAAAATTTCGGTGCCATGTCATATAATTTTGATCGTACAAACAACTTGACTGTACGGCATTCAAACATTTTGGTGAATGATTGGTGACCAGTAGCCGTTTTTTAGCGGTCATAGTGATGTATTTAACTGTAATTAGTATTGGCGATGATATTCATATTTGTTTATTCTTATTATTCATTTATGTTTATTAAAACAATATTATATACTTTTTTTTATCTAATATTATTTTATATAATATAATAATATTATATAAAACAATATATTTTTAATAAACATAATACTTGGTACACGCAAGTTTGGTGCAGTTCTTTTAGATTGATTCACTGTGACAATTGATGAATGCAGCCATTCAACTTCTGAGTGAGTGTAAAGTTACAAATGCAGCGAACTAATATACTAATAGGTGTACTATTCGTTCTTTTCTATTTATTTGTTGATACGTCACATTAATTAAGTTCCTTGATCGGTTATGTTAGTTTAATTTTTTTTTTTTTATAAAAATGTCATTATGCTAGAGGTCAGACGTTTTGTGGAAGGCTCATGATCTGAAGCCATCATAACACAAAAAAGTTCACGTCTAAAATTTCCCCATAAATACAACAGAAGGGCATTTCATCCAATAGATTTATCGTACTCCTTCCCTGCATGGCATTCGGTTCGTTTCTCTAATTACATTTCGAATTAATTTGTCTTAGTTCGAAGTCCAGCAAGTTATTCATAAGTTCCAGCTTCGTAGGTTAGAAGTAGCTCAATTATTCATTAAGTTAAGAAAAGAATCCAATCGAAAGATACAAATATTCGAATGATTTTGTTAAGAAAAACAATTATATTACGGTAATTTATTACGATTTTGAATTCGTTATTGGTCATTAAATTTACAATCGAAGTACAATAAGCGTAAATAAATCTCTCATCAGCAAAACTGATTTGGCAGAAAGATTTGCATGACAGATACTTCAAAAGAGAACAGTATTCTTCTTCATATATTCAGAGATTTAAATATTCTAAAATACTTATAATCGCCTGTATTAATATTTTGTTGTAAGCATTTGCTTTTCTGTATAAAATATATAATCCAATGGTTGGAAATATCCAAATTAAACTTCAATTGAAAGACGCAGTAACATTTAAGTGAATTTAAACAACAATATTAAAAACATTAATGAGAGAACACTACAAATCATCTTGCGATCAATGCAGTTTTGAACGTAAATTTACTGAGTTATAAAGCATATTTTAATAAATCGAATAAAATAACAAGTAATATACTACTTTTAAATAATATACTTTTATATTCCTATTTTTTTCACTCTATTGCAGAAAGTACTTTTATAAATAATTTTCATTCCTTTTTTTTTTAAGTTTATCTGGCCCCATCTATTGGTAGATATAGGCAACTTAAATCTAAAAAAACTAAAATTAATTAATTAAATTTAATTGATGAGTTAATATTTGAAAAACTGCATTCACATCAAGTGTCATCCACTACAAATTCAAAAAAACGATACACATAATATAAGAATCGATACATAAAATAATACATAATATAATAAAGATCGATACATAAAATATCAGTCTTTATTAATTAAAATCATTGTTTTTGGTACTTCAATATGCTTTAATCTCACAGAAATAAATCTCGATCTTCATTCACTGCACTCTAGATTTTCGCCAGTTCTAACAAAATAAAATGTACTATTATCTAAATTTCAACTTGTAGTGCTTCAAGAACTTGTAAATAAAAAAAAAGAAACAAAAGAAATCTTCCCAAATGCAGCCTAACAACTTCCAAGCCTTTTTTCTTCTCCTAGGCCCACCAGGGCTCTTTTGGAAAATACAAAAGCACCCTCTTTCCTTCCAAAGTTACAACCAAAAAACACATTAAAGACCCGGTCCGTTTCACGGATGAGTTGTCCCAACAACAGACGAGAAAAAAGAGATTTTCCTCGTACATCTCAACTCCACCCACCTTCCCTGTGACCTAAATGCTTCAGGGACTACTCTGCCCTACCCCTTTCTGAAACAGCACATCCCTTTTCTTTCATACCCCAGCGACAATTTATCACTGTTCCTTTAACTGGCGAGTATCGACGGGCGCCAATGACTCAAAGATCCGCTGTTGCTATTGATCGAGGTGTCCCGGATGTTGTCGCCATTTGGCGAGACATCAGAAAGATACCGTATAACAGCACACGCTATGGGAAAGGTTATTAATTAAAGAGGGAAAAATAAGGGACTAGAGTACGTACTGTATTGTATTGTGTGGATGGGGGTGGAGAATTCACGTTAATGATGGGTCGTCGTGCTAGTGACACCCTAGGTTGAAGGGGAGTTTATAAGGACATATCGATTTAAAAGGGATGTCGTGACAGTATGTTGGGACGATTGATCACTTTGTCGTTGGAAAACAGACGATTTTGATAGTTACTTATTAGCAGAATATCGGACTCAATTATAGCATCTATTGAACCATACAGAATGACAATGCTGTGTGCTTTGAACTTTGTACTTTGTTCTTTTTATTTGACATAAAAAAGTTCAATTATTCTTTTGGCGCTCTTGAACAAGATGATGCATTATAACAATCAAAAGAAGGTATGCCAATAGAAATAAAAACATAGTATATGAAAAGGTTGTTTATACTATGTTGTGAATGAAATAAGAAATATATGTAATAATAGGCATATATTTTGTACTAATCATGTACTCAGTTTGTAATTAAAATGAAAACAAGTAATATAACAAAAAAAAATGTAAAGTCAATTAATACTTAGTCAACAAAGAAAATTTTCAAATCCTTCTATTAGCTCACACTCCCTATATATATTTTGTTAAAATTTTCAATCGTTCATAAAATGCTTTTTGTTCAT
>BPLR01009846.1:0-120181 GCA_021605095.1 Caerostris extrusa | reverse complement strand
GGAAATTCTATTCTGGTAAAACATAGTTCAAGTAATGTTTATTAATTATACATTTACTTATATTATCGTTATTTATAAATATATAAGTAGTGATTTTAAAACGAAAGCTAATCTTTTTCAAAACTTCCTTTTACTTTAATTATGTATTTTGCTTCACAATTCTTAAAGCACAGATAACATGTTATAGTTTCCCATTTTCCCTAATATTAAATAGAAAATAAGAGATTGTTTCTAAATGTATGAGAATAAAATTACTAGCTCGCGAACCGTAAGTATAAAATTATTTTATTAGCGACACTGATTAATTTTAACCAATTTCATTACAATTGCAATATTTTTAAATGTCGAGTTAACTTTCATTTTTATGAGTGAAATATTTAATATTTATGTAAGAGTTATTATCTTTAATTATTTTACAATTTAATTAATTAAAATACTTACTTCTAAACGTCTTTACCCCATCCAGTTATTCCCGGGCATTGTGTATAAATTTTAGTCGCACATTGCCCCATGCACGGGATACAGTGGGGCTGATCTAACCCCGACTCACACGGGACAGATGTATTTAAATATTTTATTAATACTAATTCAATTAGTGAAATAATTTCTATTCTGTTTAGACGTTTTTCAAATGTCAGCTTATATTATCATTATTTATAAATATATATTGGGGCCTGAGTGGTCTAGTGTCTAGTGCTCTGGCGCTCGGTGCCACAGGTTTCGGGTTCGAGTCCCGGTGGTGCCATGGATGTTTGTAGTGGTTCGAAATCCACTTTAAACCGTAGGTCCCAGTCCTAATAGGATCTTAGAGTGTTACAAGGGCATTGTTACTCCACGTCCGTGGCTTATCTTCAAGTTACACTCGCCCCTGGGTAATGCAAAGTGAGTAACATCTGTGCATTGCTTGCCTTAAGGCATCCAAGACCAAGCTATCTAAGTGTTTGCCAGCTGCATTAGAAAAATATATATATACATTAAACAGAGAATATTCATATTTTTACAAAACTTGGTTTTTATTTTAAATATGCATATCCCTTTACAATTTTTAAAGCATAAATAACATGTTATATTTCAACATTATAGCTTATAAATCACACAAAATAAGAGATTATGTTTCTAAATGTATGGAAATGAAATTGCTAGCTTTCCAAGCGTAAGTATAAAATTATTTTTTTTTATCAACACTGATTAATTTGTATTCACAATTTCATTACAATCGGAATATTTTAATCGTGAAATGTTTTAAAATTTAATTCATTGAAAAACATGATATATACTAGAAAATAATATAATTTTCTGCATTAAATAAAATAATTTTAAAAAAAATTATAGTTTAAATATTTGATTTGAATTTAAATGAAAAAAAAATATATTTACATCAGAAAAATTTAAAATGACAGATGACTCTATGTATCCAAATTACTTTTAATAAGCCAAATTAGAAGATTCACAAATATTTAGAAAACTTAATTTAGGAAATTTCTTGTGCAGTTTAGTTCTAAAATAATGTGTGATAACCATAAACGTTATAAAACCTGATTATCCTAATACCTTTACATTAAAAAGATGTTTCCAAATATTTTCTGTAGAGTTCACTTAACTTTACATTAAAATGTATGCTCTGATATAATTAGTCCTTAGTGAAACAAACCAGAAATTATTTGATAAGAAGAAAATAAGGTGCGAGAACATGGCACGTTATTCAATGGTCAGGTGTACTGCTAACGTAAAAGATGGCTCGTGTTGTTATAGTTCGGCGGCGTCCGTTGCCGTCACTCTTTTAAGAGAAGAGGAGATTCGCAAGAAAATGTAACAAATTTTATAATGCGTCTGGAATCGACGTCTTTTTGTGTGATGTTTCTGTGTTTTTCCTAGATCAGGGGTGGCCAACAGGTGGCCTTTTGAACGTTTTTCCGGCCCACGAGATTTATCAAACGTTAACAAAAATATTTATTTTATAATTTCCAAAATAGTGAAAACCAATGTATTAAAAAATACATTATTTGTGCACCCATATATTCAAAAATTAACAGTCGTAATTAAGAGAAAAAATAACTTTGATTTTTAAATAATATTCTTGCGAATATATGACAGATATTGCCAGTTTTATTTATGAGTTTACAGTTATGTGTTCGCAGAATAATTAAATTATATTCTGCGCATTCTTCTTAGAACCGGTCATATTAATTACTCCATATTTCACTTTTAAGAAATCTGGCACAAAAAGGTGTTAGCACTTTTGGTTTAACTTACACCTGTGAATCGTTATTTTTCGAAAATTAAATTAACCACACACAAAACACGCTCAAACATAACGGACGCTAACCTGCAACACCCATTACGATGTGCAAATACCCAAATTGAGATCTATTTACAAAAGCTAAGTGAGAGAGCGGAGAAACAACTATATCACTAGTAAAATAAATATTTTTAATGATTTCATTTCTTTTATTTCATTTACAACTGTGTTCAAAAAGTAAGACCAATTTTTTATTTAAAATTCCCAGGCTTATGAAATTTAATTTTTTTTTTTTTTAGGTTGCTGGCACTGTCCTTGACATCTGTGTGAAATTGGACGTCAAAATATTCATTAGTGTTTGAGTTACTCTTGGCTGTGTGAGACGTTAAAACTGATTCCGGCGATTTTTGAAATGTCTGAATTAATTGAGAGAAGAACTATTAAATTTTAAGTATTAAAGTAAGAGTATTAAATTTTGTTTCCGGAAACGTATAGAATATTGCAGAAGGCATTCAGTGAGCATTCGCATATCGGAAAGAAATTTGTACAAGTGGTTTAAACATTTCAAAGAAGACGAAGAGACCTCTGGTCGAGCTCACACTGCATTGATTCTTCGTGATTTTTTCGTTTCAAAATGAAAACCATATCGTCCTACAACCCCCTTATTCCCACCCTACGACTTCTGGCTATTCCCTAAACTCAAAAGACCAATCCGGTGACACTGTTTTGAGCCAATTGAAGAGATTCAACATGAATGCCGCGCGCTTTGAAAGCCATCCCTGCCGATGACTTTTTAGCATGCATTCAGGATAGGAAAAAAAGTTGACATGAGTGCATTGTGTCCGGAGGGGATTACTTTGAAGGCGATGAAATAAATTTGAAGAATAAATAAAATTTGTTTTTGAAAAAAAAAAAAATTGATCTTACTTTTTGGGCACAGTAGTATATTTATATTTTTTACATTTCACTTTTAGTGTTATATATTTCTTCACAATGTGCGTTTAGTATTATTATTATTATTATTTTATCATATATGATTACATGTAAGAATAATAGTAAATACAATAATAATAACTCCTTATGTTTTAATTTTTCACTTCAAAAAAATGTCTATAGTAGGTTTAAATATAACTTGGGGATATATAATTTTATATGCGGCCCACACAGTTAGGATACACTTCCAAAGTGACCCGCAGATCATTTGGATTGGCCGCACCTGTCCTAGAAGATATGGAAATGCGATTTGGTTTCGTTTGTCACCCGACAGTCATTTTGTGCACACTTTGAGCTAATTAGACCGGAACATTTTAAAGTTGATTCCGAACCACTCGCAAACATCTATGCCACCGCCAGGAGTAGAACCTGAAGCCTGTGGTATCAATGGCCAGAGCCCCAATTGGCTCATGCGGCCTGATGGCTTCAATTGGCCATCAGGCCGAATGTCGAAGCATACATATTAAAACAATGTCTTCACTTCGTCACCCATCATTGAGGCTCTCTGGAGTGAAACAGACGAACTATCAAAATGTGAAAAAAATTTAAGGTAACTTGTTTATGAAAATCTCCGATATCCCAAGTAAAAAATGTCATGCTATGATTGGATAATTTGCCAGTATTTTATGTTACAGGTTATTTGATCAGTTTTATGCTATACTTACGGTTATAATACAATGAACGATGGATAGAATTGTGGAACTTTTCATAAACATATTTGTCTGAATTTTAACAATTTCACATAAAAATGGAAATGTAATTTTTGTTCTGAAAACATAGAACTCTTATTAACATTCTTTAAGTGTGATTTTGTCCGACATTCAAGCAGTTGCATCAAATAGCGAAAAATCCTACCTTCAGTGTCTTTATGAATAGACCCCTGTTTTTATTATTTTAAAGATTGCATTTGAAAACATAAGACATTTAAATTTAAAAGTAAAATGATAGAACTTATTTTTGGAATTTTTTTAATACCATACACATTTCCCTCTTCTTCAAGTATTTTTAGTTCAAATTTGCACTCATTGTGACGAGTGGTTCTTTTCGAGTGGCCCCAAGAAATATACTAATGCTACAAAATACAAGAAAAAAATTGCAATCACTATCATATTTAAACAACTGTGAAGTCGGAGATATGGGGACATTTGGCCATTCAGGTCCCGGACAAACAACTTATGCGCAGCAAAAATGTCAACAATTTAAGAAATTGTTATCATCGGAACCAGTGTGGTTGGATCGAAAAGGCTTTATTTGGATAACCTGATCTCAGGATAAGTCTCATGAAAAACTAAACGATCGAATTTGAGGTTCTATCATATCCACCCTATTTTTCGAACATTTCTATGACCACACATTCTTTGAAAATTCGGAAAATTTCTGTAATGAATTAAATCTTTGTCAATCATGAAATTGCCAAAACCCCCATTATTGAAGTATTTTATATCAAATATACACAACTGTGTCAAATGTACTCGATCGTTCATTCCCAATTCGATAATCTAAAAAATCACTCAAATGTTAAATTATGTTTAACCATTATATAATTGTAACCCATCTATTGGCACGGCATGATGGCAATTGGTTGGCACTCTGTCAGTTATTACCATAGGCAACAGGTTCGCATCCTGGTGATGGCATGGATATTTGTTAATGGTTCGGAACCCACCTTAAACAGTTGGTCGCGGTCCAATTAGCCTAAAATGTGCGCAAAGTTAAAGTGGAACGACAAACCAAACCTCTACTGTTATATCTTTCAACACTTACTGCAGGGAACTAGCAGCACCCCCTTTACACTGATTGAACTTCCTCTGTCATTTCTAACAAATATCCCGTGTTGTTGAATGTAACGCCTTTCTTTTTTATTTTATTAGTAACATTTGATTGTTGTTCGTCTGTAATTAAAAATCCAATAAACAAATTTTACAAAATTTGGGCACATCATAAAAGCCATCTAACTTAATATTTCAGTCTAGCTCCCACTTTCTTATAATTACTTTATGTACTAATCTCTCCGAAAATTGCAACAATCGGGTTTTTCACTCAAAATTAGAAGTTCAAAATGGAAGTGAAATGTAGAAGTTTTAAATTTTCATTTTTTATATTTGAGTTGCAAAGTCTTTAATGTCTTCTTCTGATATGACATCATCTGAAAACTTATAACAAAACTTATTGTGCATTGTGATTTTAAAAATATAAAAATGTAATTCCTTGCTACTGTCCCTTACAATATTTTTATACACAATAATGAAATTTAAAAAACACAATAATTCTCTGTGAACTGAGCTAATTTCCTTCTGCATATGTAAGTTAAAAATGTATTGAAGCAGGTTCAATTGAATAAAATATGACGTCAATTGAATAAGAAAATAGTGCTTTTTAAATAAAAGGCAAGCATTATATTTAATGCAGCATAAGTATTGTTTTAAACCGAGAAAAAGTTTTTAATGAACTTTTTAATATTTGACTTGAGTTGTTCAATTGTCTGAAAATTGTTTTACAGCATCATAATCATTTTTTATAATAATGTTTATTTTTAATCTGTATAGCTTATAATTTATTTAAATTTAATTATTCAATAAAATTTTAGACATGTAAAAAGTGTTTTATATTGATTTCACAGTACACGATTTGCTAAATATAATTTTATTTTGCAGAAGTATGTTAATGTACTTTAGTATTAGTGCAAAAATGCTTTTTCTGCTAAACCCTTTTTCAAATCATATTCACTAATTATGTATCTACTTATATAATCACTAAATATAAATATATCATAATTATTATAAAGGGAAAATTATTATTGTTTTTCAAAACTTATATATTTCAAATATGTACGTTCTTTTACAATTGTTAATACACGAATAACGTGCTAGTTACTCCTTTTCCTTAATATTTCATACACAATAAGATTTTTTCTATGTTTATGCGAATAAAATTACTAGTGTAAGTATAAAATTATTTCATTAGCAACACTGATTAAATTGTAATCAGAATATTATTACAATCGAAAGGGTTTTAGCTGTGTTAACTAAATTTTAAATGTATCAAGATATATTTAATAATTATGTATGAATTATTATTCTTAATTATTTTAAAATTTATTTTAATCTATTCCTTATAATACTATTTAGAATTTTTAAAACAATGAATTCGTCAAATATTTAAATTCACGTTAATTTAACCATTAAACTAATAGTAAACACGATTTTATTTTATTATCAAATTTCTAAATTCGACGAAAATAATGATTCGATATTTGAAATATATAAAAGAAAAATTATTTTTTTTATTATTTTTTCCAAATTAAATGGAAAACTATTGCTGGCAAATTGAGGATGTTATATATACTGTAATACAAACGGTTGTGAAATTGAGTATCAGGTATTTTCTTTGCATAAATTACATTAATGATTAGAACAACTGTTTGGTGATTGCTACAAGAATTAAATACCAGTATTATTTGTATATTAAAATTTTTAATAAATTTATCTCCTTTAAAAACTTATTTTACCTTCAACAATTGCCAAATATGCCAACCAACAGTCTCCATTATCAATACTATAACAAACAAAATGTAATTTCGATTAGCAAATCTGCTGCGATCAACCTTATTGAAAAAAATTTCAAAATAAATAAATAAATATTGTGAATATTTTCTTTTGTTGCAGCGTGTCACTTTTTCAAACATGAAACAGGATGAG
This sequence comes from Caerostris extrusa, assembly GCA_021605095.1. NCBI lineage: Eukaryota > Metazoa > Arthropoda > Arachnida > Araneae > Araneidae > Caerostris > Caerostris extrusa. The sequence continues at coordinate 113,251 of BPLR01009846.1, read as the reverse complement.
ACATATTACCTAACGTGTCTTTCAAGTACTAAATGGTGAATATTTTTACGAAAACTTGTTTGCCTCTGTTGTTATAAATGGTTTAATATTTTTCGCCAGTTTATTACTCACAGCGAAGTTGCTTTATTAAATGTTTACTTATAATATTGGATTAAAATTGGAAACTTAATTCTTTGTTTACTGAAAATAAAATTATTTAATTGAATATTAAAAAAAAAAAAAAATGTCTACATCGGACTTTGCCAGAACGTTACCTGCGAATCAAATTAGAGTACGCGTATTGATAGTGAACCATATATTTTAATTATTGAGCTTTTATATGAATGTATTTTTCAGATATTATTGTACGCATCTAAATTTCTTTCCGTGTAAGGATCCGCAGATTACTAACGTACTCGATGCCATTCGTAAGGAAGTGAGAAACTCAATTGACGCGGATCACGCGCAAAGACTTTTTTTTTCCCGTTATTATCAAACTGGGACCATTGAAGTAAAAAAGAAATATAAATATCTTTCTCTAAAACTCGCGATTTTAATTTTTAATATAGGAAATAATTTCAACAGTAAATATAATCAGAGACTTTTTGCAATTACAAATTAAATATTGCTTTAAGATGATTGAATTTTTACCTTATATACTTTAGTGTATGCTTTACCGTACTAATAAAATTGTTACGCTTATTTATTTTTTACGAAAAAAAAAAATAAAAGATCTCTGATGAGAGGAAAACAACACCACAAAAATAAGTATACACCTTTATTAATTTCCTTTAACGTACAAATTAATATTTTTTGTTGCATAACCTTTTGCTTGAATTACAGCTTGTAATCTTCTGACATAGATTCTACTAGTGTTTTAGTGGTTTCAACAGAAATTTTAGCCTATTCTTCTCTCAGAACCTTCTTGAGAACTTCCTTGCTTGTGATTTCGTGCTCATGTGGCCAGCTTTCTCTAATTTCGACCACAAATTTTCGATGACGTTTAGGTCTGGAGACTGGGCTGGAGTGTGTAATTGCTTTTTGCAATGGTACAGCAAGTATAACTGCACAATCTTCGCTGTATGCTTGGGGTCGTTGTCCTGCTGGAATATGAAGCTTGACCCAAGTCCCAACTTATCAGTCTTATAGTCTTTCTTATATTCTATATATTTCTTATATTCTTATATTCTATTATAGTTATCTTATAGTCTTTCAAGTTATCATTTAAAATCCCCAAATATACATGTTTGTCCATAATACCATCAATAAAAGCAAGCTCTCTAACTCCTCCAGCCTAAATACATCCCCAAACGAGGACAGATCCACCTCCGAATTTGACTGTCTTAATGGTCTTTTTAGGTGCCAGTGCTTTCCCAGCTTCTCCATATTTTAAATCGTCCATCGCTTCCGTAAAGATTAAACTTACTTTCATCAGAAAATATTAGTGTTCCAGAAAGAAAATAGGCTTTAAACGATGTTCTTTGGCGAAAATCACTCTTTTTGTCTATTCACATACTTGATGAGTTTTGGTTTCGTATTGGTGGCCATGAAACCCATATTGGTGAAGGGTACGTCGATTTGTTTCAACTGAGATCTTTTTCCCGATTGTAGAGGACATCGATAAAAAGTTAGTTTAGAGGCACTCACCCTCGATCTTTCTTTTACTGAGTGAATGATCTTCCTCTTCGCTGTAGTACTCAGTGTTTCTTTAGATCCTTTTCCAGGAATATTGGCCCCAGATCCAGTTTTTTATACTTCTGTAGTATTTTTTTGGACACAATCATGTGTTACACCAATCAACGAAGCGATTTCTCGAAGAGATTTGCCCTTTTCGACCATTTTACAACCAATAAATGCTCAGATTCAGTAGTTTCTCTACGAGAGCTCATTTTACGATTTTTAATGAGAAAAATACTATTTAAAAGCGTTGAAGTGCAATAGCATGTGTTATAAGCAGCAGCTACTCCTGAAACTATTTTAAAAAATTTGAAACTAAAAAGTGGGGCATAATTTACAAATATAAGAAGTGTATACTCAATTTTGTGGCATGGTTTTCTATCTTTTCTTCTTCGAATCGCTTAACTTTTTTTCGTAATAAATAAGTTAACTATAGAATTGTGTTATTATAGGATGGTAAAGCAGAGGTTAAAGTATCTAGGATAAAAAAAATTTATCTATTTAAATCAATATTTAATTTATAATTGGAAGAAGTCTAAAAGTTTTAGAGAGTGTATACTCAATTTTGTGGCTCACTGTATATGTTATTTGTTAGAAGTAAAATCTATTGTGTCAACACAATTAATGGATAAACCAAGGGATAGAGTTACCTTGAATTATCCATTTAATGTTTCAGGAGTAGATTTCTGTGGACCATTTTGGTTAAAATTGGTAAACAAAGAAAGAGTATTATCATGTAAAATGTATGTATGTTTATGTGTTTGTTTTGTATTTAAGGCAGTGCATATTGAGATTGTTTCTGATTTATCATCCGAATCCTTATAGCTGCTTTAAAAGATTTTTGCACGTAGAGGCAAATGTGCTAAATTATATTCTGATAGTGCAAAGAATTTTGTAGGTGCGAACAGAGAAATTCAAAAAGTTTCATTTTAGAAGAGTAGTTAAAGGTGCTAGTTTAAATTATGAAGAGTTTAACTATATGTATACAAACTGAAGCAATTTTGAATTCTAGACCATTGAGTCCAATTTCAACTGATAGTGATAACTTCGAAGTTTTAACTCCAGCCCATTTTTTTTGATTAATCGACCAATGAACGCTATTTTAGATCCTAATTTAATTGATTTAAAGGATAATAATCTTAATAAGTGGCAAAGGGTAACTAAAATAGTTCAATTAGTGTGGAGAAAATGGCACCGTAGCTATTTAAGTGAATTGCAACAAAGAAATAAATGGGTCTTCGAAAAAGACAATGTAAACATTGGTGATTTAGTGCTATTGGTTAATGATAATTTACCTACTTACAAATGGTCTCTAGGCAGAATAATTGATATTCATTATGGTGTTGATAATAAAAATCAGAGTACTTAATAAAATTCCAGAGTGGAATGTTTAAGAGACCAGTATCAAAGTGTGTGTTTTGCCTATGCCAGAGTAATTTCCTTTAGAGTGCTTTTGTTTATATTCATGGTATTATGTTTGTAATTTGTTTAAATTTAGTACAATGTATACATATATATATATTCATTTTTCAATGACTTATTATATGTTTAGAATTGTTAATTTTGTATGTTAGAATGATTTATTGTATATTATTGAATGTCTAGTAAACATATCAATGCGTGGCGGTATGTTACGACGAAACCCAGGTTCCCCTGCATAGGGGAGGTCAACGCCCTATGTCCAGAAAAACATCCTGTCTGTGGGGGTGTCTGGCAGGGGGTGAGATGACGGGAGAAAGAGTGTAAGAAGGAGTTGAAACTCAGCGACCAAAGAGAAAGGTTGTGTGGCAGTGCATCTTCGAGCTTGATGGCTGCATAAACTAAATGAGTTGAACAACTGCGACCAAAGAGAATGGTCGTGTGACAGCGCATCTTCGAGCTTGATGGCTGCATAAGTAAAAGAGTTCAATAAGTGTAACCAACGAGAAAGGCTGCGTGGGGCAGTCCATCTTCGAGCTTGATGGCTGCTTAAATAAAGGAGATTAATTAATTATACAGTCCATTCATTTCTTCGTGTCTGTGTCGAAGATTACTTGAGTTTATTTTTGTGACCGAGCTATCGAACAATGTTCTCTTTTCTTTACTCGGACCTGGCTGAGACAAATGTTTAATAAACATCCTATTTGACGTTTATTACATTTCTGTCCCAAAGACCTTTTGGCTTCTGTCTTCTTCCCAGGATATTGTGGAAATGTGACATTGTCAGCTCATGCCAGACAATGTTTGGGCTTTGTCTCTGCAGTGTCCATCCATTTGGCAGAGATTTTGAAGCACGCGAGTCGTATTCCAAACAATGGTCTTATACCAAACACAAATTTTGCCATCCAAACATGATGCATATCTATTCGGATTTATTCTTTTCATAAAATTAAAATTATGGTGGCCGGATGGCCAAGTGGCTAGCGCTTGGTGCCACAGGTTTAGGGTTCGAATCCCAGCGGTGCCATGCTTGTTTGTAGTGGTTCGGAACCCCCTTTAAGCAGTAGGTCTCGGTCTCATATGACTACTACTACTACTACTACTACTACACCACATCACACCACATATCACTGTGCCTTAGAGCAGAGTTTCCCCTTTTACAGTTTGGGAATGATGTGGGTGAGAAGAAGTCTGATTGGGCTCTGTGACGCTTTACGGTCATAGGAGACCGGAACCTACGGCTTAAAGTAGATTCCGAACCATTACAAATCTCCATGGCACCGTCTGTATTCGAACCCGATACCTGTGGTACCGAGAACCAAAGTGCTAGCCACTCGGCCATCAGGCCGCGTGGTCTCATATGACTGTAGACCGTCACGGAGCCCAATCAGACTTCTTCTCACCGACATCATTCCCCAACTACTACTACACCACACCACTACACTACACCGGCCATCATGCCCCATCATTCCTAAACTGTAAAGGGGCAACTCAGCTCTAGTCACAGTGATGTGGTGTAGTAGTAGTGTTAGGGAGATAGTTAGTTAGCTAGCTTAATGCATTTAATTAATTTTTCATTTTTTTAGTAGTAGTCGGACTTATTCCAAAGCTGACATATATCGAGATACCACTGTTTATTAAAGAATTTTTTAAAAATAATTCAATACAATTTATTGGAAGGCCTGCCACATGAACCTGCTCCAAGAATTTTTAAAAATTCTTTTCTTGATATTCCTTTTGAGAACATTCAGTTCACATTATATAATATTTCTGTGATCATGTGTTTCTTGGAATCTTTTTAAAAACACCCTGTGCAGCGATGCAAAAATCCATTTTTCAGTGAATCTCTTTTAAATCAGGGATGTTTACTTCATTCGATGCCATTTTTTTTTTTTTTTTACTGTAAAAAAATTATCCAATATTTAATTTTAAAAAAATATGAACTTCACATTTTTGATGAAACCGGAAATAAATATGATCCGTTCGTAGCCCCATAAAAATGTAAACATTTAAGTATTAGAAAAATATTCCATTCAATTTTTTTTCTAATTCATGGCAACCTAACAGATGAGAAATTTCGTCAATTTTAGTTATTCTAAAAGCTGTATCTGGAAGAACGGTTTTCTTCTTTTTCTCCTTTTCTTTCCAAGCAAGAGTTTCAACTTCTTTTTGTTTATTATAAAAACCGTCAATCATCAGCGGATGTTTGCTTCAAAGATTCGTAACAGGTTTCACAGAAATACCACTAAAACAAAATTTTTAAAAAATACTGAAATCTACTCGGCAAATTTCACCTTATCATGTGTGAACATTCGAGAGCGGGTGAATAAACTCGGGAATATGCCAATGTTTAATAATGCAAGAGATATATGAAGCAATTGATTGGAACACTACAAAAATGGCCAAATTCAATAGCCACATGAATATAGCGATGTTGAATAGATCCAGAACTTCATGAAGAATACATTGTTCAAAAATCTCTAAAAGAATATAGAAAAGTAAGATAAATGTCGTCGCAAATTAAGAATGAAGTACTCGAAATTCTACAAGAAATGTTATCACATTCAATAGCCAAAAGAATATATCAATGTTTGAAAATTCTACTTGTAAACGAAGAATGAAGTATTCCAAATTCTAAAAGAAACACTATAACATTCAATAGCCAAAATATTACATCAATGTTTGAAAATTCTAGGCATAAATGAAGAATGAATCAATCAAAAACCAAATTCCTTAAGACTAACGTTATTCATGAATCATTTCAAGAGTTAAGGGACCCAAAGTACCGATTCTGCGCGTTCGATTTCTGGGCGTAACTGAGGTTTTGGGCGAGCAAACATGCGTCATTGGGTAAATGTTTCCTATTATTTTTAATGTGTTGTTGTCACTAATCCCTTTGGTGGAGGAAAACCTACACAAGGTCCAGAAGACCCCATTTTTAATATTCACTCCTGAAAACGTTTACATTAGCATATAGTGACGATTCTACGTTGCTGAGTGCTATTTTGAAATGAAACATATTTTCTCATTAAAAAAAAAATAACGTAAATAGTTGAAGTGTATCCAAGTAAATAGCATTATTCAAAAAGGGTGTTATTTCTTAGTTTGCAATCCATTATAATTGAATATAATATTTTCTTAAATCTAAGTACAGTAATACCCACGACATTCGCGTGTCCTAAGTCAAAAATCGAATTCTTAATTTACGTTTTACACGATTTTTGAAAGCAGAATTGAAATTGAAGGCGACCATAAAAAAAAATGACTCTGCCCCCGGGCTAGTGTCCATGCATCCCACTGCTACTACACTATGTGGAAGAAAGTGACGGGACACGACACTAACGACATAAACCCATATTTATTAAAATTAATAGGAGCGGCATCTTGACAAAAAAAAACAACTCTAGTCGACTCCACAGAGTATTTATAGGATATGGCTGACACGTGATACCTATTATTGCGCATGTGTTAGCTGTATTGTCGACTTTTCTACTTTTCGAGGGGTGTCCCGTGACTTTCTTCCAGATAGTGTATTACTACACCACACCACATTACTGTGCCTAGAGCTGAATTGCCTCTTCACAGTTGAGAATGATGTGGGTGAGAAGAAGTCTGACTGGGCTCCGTGACGCTCTATAATCATATGAGACCGGGACCTCGGTTTAAAGTGGATTCCGAACCACTATAAACATCCAATAGAATGAAGCTCGAATCCGAAACCTGTGGCGCCGAGTGCCACAGTGCTAGACACTTGGTCATTCAGGCCCTAAAAGGCTGAGGTTCTATTCGTTGGCGGCTTTGTTGTCAACACTGCTCCAAATAACGAGGAGACTAGATGGCGTTTGGGATGTTCAGCCTCTTGTCTCGTGAGTCGGACTGCCAGGTGGGAGTTTTCTGGGTTTTCTCCCATACGATATGCAAATCAGAGGTAGTCCCCCTCAAAGTTCTCCCTGCAGTCACTGCCCTCCTTCTTCAGCTATTGGAGCCTTCTACCAACGGGTGTTAAATCACAACAGAAATTGTCCCTTTCCCTCCATCCATAGTAGACTCATGGGTTGTCCGTTCCTCACTGCAGGGCACTACTACTACTACTATTACAACACACCATATCACTGTGCCTAGAACAGAGTTGCCCCTTTACAGTTTGGGAATGATGTGAGTGAGAAGTCTGATTGGGCTCCGTGATTCTCTGCGGTCCTATGAGACCGGGACCAACAACTTAAAGTGGATTCTGAACCACTACAAACAGCCATGGCACTGCCGAATTCGAACCCAAAAACTGCATGATACATGAGGATTAGACACCTTTATACGAGTTTTGAAAAGCAGAATTGTAATTGATGGAGATGGACATAAAAAAAAAAAAATTACTCGGCCCCCGGGCCAGTCACGAATTTAAATCTTAATTTACCTTGCCAAAAAGGGAGCAACCATCACCCAAACTTTTGTAAAGACATATCTTTTCACTCGATGAAACTGATCATCCGAGAATTTTTTCGGGACACTCTATCTGATAGTCTACTTGAAGGCAACTCATCTAAAACCTGGTTTAACTTTATTCTAAAAATCCCTGATCAGCCCAGGTTTAAAGCAGTTGCCCTTTTCAGACTCCTGACGGGCCACGATTGTATGGCCAATCATCTTTTTCGTATGAAAATATTTGCAAGCCCAAAATGCATGCTCTGCAGTCTTGGAGAGGACATGGATTCATCTCACCTTCCTGTCTGCCCTGCGCTTGTTTCCTCTAGTGCAGGGGTCTCCAAACTTTCTAGCCATAGGGCCATATTGTTTACTCCAGTAAGTACCAAGGGTCAAAACCGTTTTAATTTTTCTGCCATTATCTATAATTTCTAGACTAGTTAATTTAGCTTTTTTGTTCCTGAGTGATTTTCAGGATAAAAATGATATGTTTGATTCAAGATATATGCATTTCAAACATCGGTATACATACATATGCCATATTCTTTACCCCAGCATAACTACCGAGAGTAATCGCGGGATGTTCACTGGTTTATTCATTTTTCAATTATTTGTTATGCTTAAGTTAAATTTTCTGCGTATTATGCTTGTCATTAAGCTTTGCTTAATAAAACCGAGTTATTATCATTCTGTGTTTTTTATCCAACTTATTACAACAACAATAAGCTATTCACTGTCGCGGGCCGGATTGATGACACTGGCGGGCCAGATTTGGCCCACGGGCCGTAGTTTGGAGACCCCTGCTCTGAGTGTGTAGGGTCGTAACTGGGAGGCTAGGGCCCTTATGGGCTAAACATGTCACTATGCGATCTCCTTCGTTTCTCGTTGTTGTTTTCATGTTCCTTGTGTTCCTTTTCTTTTGCATTTTATTGCTTGTTGTAGCCTGCCATTGGAAATTTAAAAAATTACCTTTTCTTCTATATTTTTCTCCTTTATTAAATGAATTAAAACATATGATAAATCACTTAAAAGTTTTTATTTTTCAGTGAGTGATACGCCTACTTTAAATGGCTTCTTTCCTTGAGACTGATGAATGAGGCGACTTAATTGCCCGCGGCAATCACCATCATCACCGCACCGTCTGCCCGACTTCCTCTTCCCAGCGCGTCTTTTTCTACCTCACCTTCCACGCCGATTCACTCACCATCTCGAAAAGCCTGCTGCTGGAAATCCTGAAAGCAAAAATCAAACGGATCGTAAACCGGACGCGCACATTTTTTGTTCCTTTTTACCACGGTCCTTTAAAACTGTAGTAGTCTGTACTTAGACAAAGAAAAAGCACGATAAAATTCATGGCTTTTATCTTGCTGATGTGACTTGAATCTTGAACAGAATTACAAATTAAGATAAATAATTCTAATGAGTCAAACTACAAAAAAGAATCATCCTTACCTGTTGTGCTTTAATTTCTACCGATGATATCATCATTTAAATCAAGTTTTTTTATTATTATTCAAAAAAAAAAAAATTAAATGCTCACAAGATAAAAAAAGAGAGAGAGAGATGACTGGAATGAACTACATAGCTTTTGGTGTTGAAAGAAAAAGTGATCACGTGATTTAAGACTTATTTAAAGGAAAAAGTGAAAAAGTCTTAAACCCCGTCCACATTTGAATGCGTTATCTGAGAGCACTTTACAAACCAGTTTGTTTAAGAGTGGAATAAAAAAGCAAAGCATACGCAAACGTTTGACAGTTCTAGGAAAAAACACAATTTGCCTTCAATGTCGAGTACACAACTTTCTTAAAGACGGGGCTTGAAAACCGAAGGCACAAGGTACCACAGGTTTTCCAGCCCCGGCTATGCCATGGATGTTTGTAGTGGTTCGGAATCCACTTTAAACCGTAGGTCCTGGTCTAATAGGATCGTAGAGAGTTGCGAGAGTATTGTTACTCCGCGTTCGTAGCTTATTTTCAAGCTACACGCACCTCCTGGGTAGTGCTAAGTGAGGTAACGACGGTGCAGCCCTTGTATGACATAAAGATAACTGTCTAAATTCTTGCCAGCTGCATTAGGGAAAAAAAAACCTTTCCCAAAGACGATTAAAAAGTAGGAGTGTTCGCTGATCAGGTAGTTAATTAGCTGTAACTTTAAAATTGTAGTAGTCTGGAGCAACGAAAAAAGCATCGTAAAATTCATGGCTTTTATCTTACTGATGTGACTTGAATTTTCAACAGAATCATTAATTCGGAATTATAAATTAAAGAAAGTAAGATAAATAATTCTAATAAAAGCGGAATTGCAAATAAAGAATTATCTTACCTGTTGTGCTTTAATTCTACTTATGCTATCATACAAAAATCAGCATTCCTTTTGGTGGTGTAAAGGAAATATTTCTGGGGCAGGAAAAAAGAAAATGATCACATGGTTTAAGTCTTATTTAAGAAAACCATGTCCACATTTGAATGCGTTATTTGAGAGCACTTTAGAAACCGGCAAAAAATGCAAAGCATACGCAATCATTTGACAGTTCATTTTCGTTCCAAATAAAATTTGGACACGCACAACTTTCCCAAAGACGACAAGAAGGGGGGAGGAGATTTTTTTTTTTTATTTATTTTTTTTTTTTTTTAGATCACACTGATAGAAATGTGAAAGAGTATTGGTGGACGACGCTCGGAATTCAAGCATTCAAATGTAGACGTTATTTTAGATAAATGGATAGTTTTGAATGGGTAAAAAGGTTCCTTATTCTATTAATATTAAAATAGTGTGGCGGGAGCTATTCTAAAGTAATTATGGACCATTTGCCTATTGGAGTCGAGATTTAGACTTCAAATAAAGAGGATAATGGTCGTGATAATAAGATAATATCGCGAGGATAATATGTCGTGAAGATTATTGTAAAAATAATTTGAGATACTTTTGATGCATTCATTTAAAGTTGAAAGTCCGTATACTTTTCTTTCTCATGTTTTTCGTGTAGCTTTCAATATTTGTCCTATTAATTTCGATGCATTAAGAGAATCCATATCAATACTGCATAGGCCCAGGCTAAAAGAGGTGTAAATGAAGATAGTTTCCAGGCTCATTGCGGGTATACATTGATTAGAAGACTTTCTTAGTTGTTATGGGTGGTCCGACGTTTGGCCCAGTGGCAACAACGTGCCAAGGTTCGAATCGGCTGATTGCATTGCTAGTAACCACTTCTTTTTTAAAAATAAACATGCAATAACGATTGTGATAATGTGTAAAACTGCTTTCGTATAGTGTTAGCCCCTGGTGTGAATTTTCCAGATTTTCCTTCATACGACAAGCACATGGAAGGCGTGTCGTATGTGCGCTAAATGTATTTATAAATATTTTTTTTTTGTACTAAGGTAAAATTAGCATATCATGCATTGTAGTTGTATGTATGTCTATTGGAATGATTTGTATATGAAGGCCGATCATATACAATCAGATAAAAAGATGTCCAGAGAGGGAGGGCCCTGAATGACCGAGTGTCTGGCACTCCGGTGCCACAGGTTTCGAAGATTCGAGTCCTGGCGGTGTCATTTATGTTTATAGTAGTTCGGAATCCACTTTAAGTCACTGGAATTCGGTCTCGTATGACCGTATTAAGTATATATATATATATGCACTGCAATCGCAATCAATAAAAAAAAAATAAAGTCCCAACATTTCATTATTGGGAACACGTCATGGTCACGAGTTCAAACCCCTTCCCCGATAACACCAACCAGTGCTGACAAAGTGGGGCTTTCTCCAAAATTCAGCAAATTCAAAAGTTCAACATTAAAAAACAGTCACTCAAGTGTATTGAAGCTCAGTTCTACAGAGCAGCATGAGGTACAATTGGGACTCGAACTGAAAACACGTGGTACAAAGCGCTAATCACTCGACCATCGGCCCGCCTTGTTTGTCACGCATTAAATATATAGGTAGGGTTTTCGGGAACTGGGATTTTCGTGTCCTTGACCCATTTCAATATCTCACATTTTCACTGAAATCTGTAATTTTTAAACATTTCACTTCATAGCTTTAATTTATATTTCTTTCATAAGCTTTTTATAATTAATATTTACTTAAATTTTTTTTCTTCTTTGAAAAAGTAACTACGATCCGTTTTACACAAAAGGTAATTGGATTTTTAAACAAGACATTTATCAGATATTGAATTGAAAATGACAGTTGTTGTAGTGAGAGCTGTTCTTAAATTGGGGCCAAGTACTAGTTAAAATAAAATTTAAACAAAATAGTGAGTAATTATTAAATAAATTTATGGATAGCTTGTATATCAGCCTTTAGCCGATTGCAGCTATATTTGTTATTAACATAATTGTCTTTCTAATGAAACTGCAGCAGTACAGGGGCAGTTCGTCTTTATGCTATAAGCAAGGGCAAGGAGGGTTCGTTAGCACCAACCAGGGGTACGTGTAGCAGAATGAGCTACGGATGCGAAGTGACACTACCCCTACAACGCTCTGCCATCTATGAGATCGGGACTTACGGTTTAAAAAGGGATTCCGACTAGAGCGAAATCTGGCGTTACCGACGCCAGGCGCTGGCATTCGGCCACCGGAGCCCGTTAATTTTTGACATGCTGCATGCTTTAGCAGATCCTCCTACAGCATTTGCAAGAGGGGAATTATAGTATATTCAACGGTTTATAGTATATAGTATATTCATCATTCAGGAGTTTTGAGTTTGTCACTGTATGGTCATCTTGTACACACGAAGACTAAACAGACCAGGACCTACAGTTGACTACTGAATTTCGAACCACTCACAAACATCAGGCCACCACCAAGATTCGAACCTGAAGAACCGATTGCCAAAAGGCCAGTGCGCTAGCCACTTGGGATCATTCAGGGGATAAATTCACGCATTAGTGTTTTTTCCATTCAACAGTGACGAAACAGCAATTGGAATTAAAATATGAAACTGTAAAAATTTATATTTTTATTTTTTAAGGAAGATAACCCTACGTTAAATTCAATTTGTGATATTCGATCCACATGTAAAATGCTTACAGAAAAAATTTTGGTACAAAAATGGTAAAGTCCTGGAAATGGAGAAGAAAACAGAAATATCTCATCCAATAAATGCATCGTCGTTTTAATTTTCTTCCTCGTTATCTGCTTTTGACTTAGACGTCAAAAGCACCCGGAAATGATCGTCTGGGATGAGTTCTAATCGGGTCGTTCCTCAAGTAGCCACATATCGGAGAGGGAGATGAATGTTGCCAGTTCTCCGTGGGAATCTCTTGGGGGCAGGGGGTATTGAGGGCAGAGGGTATAAATGCTCCTCATATCTATTTTTGAATTTAATTTTCGAATTTTGAGACAACAGGTTTATTTTCCGACGTAACCTTATCCGATTTCTTCGCCATGCCTGGCCTCTTCTGTTATAAAAACTGTCTTGTCTTCGGCAGTTAGTACATTAGACGAAATCAAAGTATATTACAATATGTTTCGCGATGTTGGTCATAAAATTAAAAAAAAAGAAATTAAAAAACGTTTAGAGGAACTTGGAATTTGAGTATTAATAATAGCAAAGAGATCTGCAAACAATGACTACATCCTATTCATTCTACTGAAAAGCTTGAATAGTTATCATTGTACTGAGTTAAGCACTTGCTTTCATGCAGCAAGAGTGGAGCTACTGTTTTTGCAAGTGAACCATCAATTCTTTTGTGTGTTTGAAAAACAAAAGTTTTAATAAAATTAAGTTATGGAAAATGAGCTGTGCTTCAATTTGCTGAAATACTAAACTAAAGTAAAACCTTTAAAGCAAGTTCTATAAAATATCTAAATTAAAATAATAGAAAATAGAATACACAGAGTGACTAAAAATTAAAGTCCTACCCCGCTTTCAAAATGCTGAAAAAGAAACCCCTCGTCCCAATGAGTTCAGATTTTAATTGTAGATATTTGAAGATAGGAAACGGTACGGCCTCAGAAAAAAAGTTCCAAAGTATAAAAATAGAGGGCGATGTAAGCGGCCTAAAGAAAGTGAATTTGGATGTCAGTGATATTTTCAATCGAAATGACAACGTATTTGGCATGAGTTGCACATGGAACCCACTGTAGTGTTCAATGTTCTGGATTGTTTCGGTTTATGGATGAAAAAAATGACTTCCAAGTCATTCGACAGTGGTGACACTGGGAGTGGAAAGCCCATCCACCACGCAAAGGTCATACCAATTGGATGCGAAAACTCGGTGGAATCTTTTTGAATGACGGGCCAATTCTCCCTTCTTCAGTCTTTTTAGTTCAAATTTGAACTTATTATGACGAGTGTTTCTTTTTTTTGACAGCACTTTGAATGTGGGACTTTTATTATAAACGCTTTGTACAGTGGCGATATTTACTGATGTTAACACTGTTAAAAACTATTAATGGCATACTAATAAAAATAAACTAAATTATGATCAATCTCAGAAGCTTTTATTTAATCAACCTTTTCTAATTCAGTTGTATACTCTTCTTATTAATTTCAACAGCAAAGTGACATGTTAAGTAATGAAAACGATATTTTCTTAACTATCAGATTTTACAACCCTTGTTTAAGATGAATAACAATGACAAAGCAGTATCACATTGACGGCGCACAGGCGATGCTGACAGGTGCGGAGGGGAATTCGGAAACTAATTTATTATTTACTGACACTTTAATGAGAAGTTTGGAAACTATATTATACCAATAAAAGGGCTTTTACGTAGTTTTGAAGGTTATTTATGACGCTCATCAACGGCGAAAAAAATTGTCCGTCCAATAAGGGTGTTTCTTTTTTGGATGCTTATTGTGTGAAAAAGAGTGAAAAATTCCATACACTTGGATCACGCATCCCAGTCTAATTTTAAAAATTTTGTGCATTAAGGTGCACGAAAATCATAATTTATATAAGTTTTCATAAGAGTATTAACTTAATTAATATAATAATCTAGTATATTAAAACAATATTCATGAAAAAAGAAAACAAGAAATTGTTTTTAAGCTGAAGTTTATCACTAAAACGCCAATATTAGAGGTTTTTGCATAACGTTTTTATCGTCGGTATTTTTCTCCCTAGCGCGCGCATGTGCTCATTGTACTATTGCGCATGCATATCTGTAATAATGTTGCCTATGAGCATGCGCGCTAGGGAGAAAATACCGGACGATAAAGAAAATGTTATGCAAAAAAAAAACTGCCTCTATTATCACTGTCCTGCCAAAATTTTAATCCTTAAAATGCCGCCAAACTCTTTCATTAAGCTAATTTTGTATTTTAAATTGTTTTTTATGCCAAAAGTTAATTCTTTATGGCCAAATGTTTTCATTAAGCTAATTTTTTTCCTTAAATACTTTGCCCAAAATGCTATCGCTTTTACGACAAATACGACATTGCTTTTACGGCACTGTTATGCTTATTTAGCCAATTTATAGAAGAAGTTACGAATTTCCTTTAGAGTATTGTAACCCTAAAGAAATTGGCGAAATATGACAAGGTTTCAAGATTGACGACTTCCTCAGGGGTAGAGTATTCTAGATTTCAATTCTTTATTCATCTAAAATAAAAACTACATGAAAAATTTTAATTCTCGACACAACTTGGATTCTCTCCTTCTCAATCAACAAGAAAGCTTTTTTAACAAGACTGAAAAGCCTCTTAAAATCTTTTCCCACCTCTCACGGACTCGAGACAGAAATCCGTTTCATTTATAAAAATAGAACGATCGCAAAACTGATCGCAAACTCAACATCTTTCACCTCCCCCTCCCCCCCCTCTCTAGCCCTCAATAAAATAAACACGCCTCCAACGTAACAGTTTCAGTTTCAGTGATTTCCAGGAATTTTTCTCCAGAGGGGGCTGAAGTGAAGGGAGCGCTCATTCCAAAAGTCTGTTTGTTTAGAAGGGTTGATGGGGGTGGAAGGGATGTTTCTGCACCAGCCCCCATTCAAGTTTCCCATGCATTCATAAAGTTTAAGCAATACATTCCTAGAGGGGGATCACGCTGCGGTATTTCCGTCCAAATGACTCAATGCGTCTCTGTTAATGCAAGCGGGGAATGTTTCAGGGTAACGTGAAATATTTGTATCTATTTTGTGTTGTTTTGGAAGTAAAGAAATTTCAATTTGGTTTATTTCGTGTCATAAGTTGTGAGTTTTAAATTGTAGGTCTCGAAATGAGTAGCTTTGGAGTTTTCTGGTGCAAAATTTCTAAAAGGAAATCATTTGGTGATAATTCTGTTAATGCAGAAGTTTTTAATTGGTTCCTCTGAATTTATTTGAGGGATTTTAATTTTACGAGGAAAAATTTTTTTATTATGTTGTTCAGCTACGTAGGTTCGCGTAATTTATATTATACAAGTAGGGGCCAGACAGCCGAATGTACAACGCTCTGACATTTGGTCTTACAGGTTTGAATCCTGGTGGTGGCATGGATGTTTGTGAGTTATTCGGACATCCCATGAGTAGTTTACTCATGGATCGAAAAAAAAAAAAGAGACGCAACTTCTGTTGAGATGGAGCAGCTGTAGGAAGGAGTGTGACTTGGCTCCGTGACGCTGTTAGCGGCCTCATAGCCAATTCGCTAGCGCTCTAGACTTTGGTACCACAGGCTCCAGGTTCGAACCCTGGCAATGGCACAGAAGCTTATTAGTGGTTCGAAATCCACGTTAAACTGTAG
This sequence comes from Caerostris extrusa, assembly GCA_021605095.1. Lineage (NCBI taxonomy): Eukaryota > Metazoa > Arthropoda > Arachnida > Araneae > Araneidae > Caerostris > Caerostris extrusa. The sequence goes on along the minus strand of BPLR01009846.1, from coordinate 97,081 downwards.
ATTCCGGTCTGTTTAGCCCTCGTCTGTACAAGATCACTGTAGATCGACGAACTAAACCGTGATGCTCTTACAGTTATATGAAACCGGGACCTACATGGTACCGTCGGCACTCGAACCTGAAACCTGCGGAACAGAGCGCTATAGAGTGGGCACTAGGGCAATCAGGACCGAATTTGTTTGATAGTTAACGCTAAGTCTATGTTAGAGTTAAATGACGAATCTAGGCTGAAATTTGAAAGAATAGAAAAATGTTCTAGTAAATAGTTTGCACCATCATTTGTAGTTTATTATTATTTTCCTCATCACGCAATAATGCATTTTTGCAACAAAACATTCTTTGCTTTCCTTAGTAAGTGAATAGTGAATTAATATTTAGGATAGTTTTGCACTCCCTATCTGCTGTTATAATCCATGCATAAAATCTGGTTAAAGTCAACCTAGATAAAGAGGATGCTTTCTCTTCGCAAGCCACTTGTCAAAATGAAAATGCCTTCAAGTAATTTATGACAAGTCGGTGCGCCAGATTCCTTGTTATTTTAGGAAATTATTTTTCGAGTCATAACATATATTCTGAAAAATTTGGGAAAAGCGGCTCCAAAACTTTTCAGAAAGCAATTTGACAGATTACAGCTGCAGTAACTCACTTTTGAAATTTGAGGAGAAATAACATTAGCCATAAAATATACTATCAAAAAAATAAATGCACGGAAAAAGATTCTATTATTATTTTTTCCAATAAGTAACATTTTGAATTTTTTTGTTACTGATAGATAATGAATAAAAAACAACAATAATTAGGCACGTTGATTTCAAAAATGTAGGTCAAATATAGGTTCGCGATATGCCATTTTCTAAAATAAATTTTTGGCAGGGCAACCTATACCGAGTTCTGCTAGTACAAATATATTTTTGCTATTTATCAGTATACATCATTTCTAATATTTCTATTATTTACTTCCCATGGAAAGCGCTTCTAAGAATTGAATGAGTTTTTAGAAAGTACAGCATAAGATTTCGAGAGCCCAATGTTATAAAAAGGCCCCAAACCACTGACTCTCTAGAGGGAGATCACTGATTATAATGTATAATATCTTTAAGCAAATATATTTCTGCTATTTATCCTATCATTTCGATTATTTATCACCTATTTCTATTACTATCACATTATTTTATATAGCACACGTTTTTCTTTTTAAAGTTTCTGATATTTAGCTTCCTTAAGGATATAGTGAATATTTAATAAAAATTCATTTTACACGAGCCCTAATTGTAACGTCATTTAAGAAAACTGGCTCTAAATTTTAAAAAATTTCCTTTTAAACAATCGATTTCAGTTTGAAGCTCAAAAATTGACTTTTAAGCGAACCTTTTAATGAACTAGAAATCTTTCCTTTTTCCGAGAGATATGTCTTAATCGAAATTTAATGGTTCATAGTTTTTCTAATTTTTTTCATCACTTCCGATTCGTTCCGACTTTTTATTGTACTCGAAATTGATTTTTAAATTTCCGAAGTCTTTTTTGCAGGAAGTGGTTTCGAACTGGATTGATTTTGCACATACTTAGGGGCACTTAATTAGAAAAAAAAAAAACGACCGAAATCACACTTCATTTAGAATTCAATACATCATCATTTTTCATCCATCGTTTCATCGGTGTTCAATTTTGCAACATTTATCGTTTTAACAGAATTGCAGTAGAACAGCAATGCAAATAAAACCCGCTTGAACTATTCCCCTAAAAGAGGTTTTCCTTTACAAAATGATGTCATCGATCATTGCTTTAATTCCTTCCTAAAAGAATAGTATTAAATAAATACTAATTCGGCATATACATTGGGTGATTATAATTACTTTCAAATGCTCAGTGCCATTTTCAAAATACTGTAAAAACAAGAACCCTTCGTCACAACGAGTTCACATTTGAACTGAAGATACTGGTAAAAGGGGGAAACGGTAGGGCATCCTAAAAATAGTGGCCTACTCCCTCAGTGGTCAATTGGGCATGACCTTGTCGTGGTGTACGGGCTGAATAACCTAATGTCACACCTGTCGAATGACTCGAAGTCAATTTTCCGTCAAAAAACCGGAAAAAACTTTGAATGTACAACTCATGCCAAATACGCAGCCGAATTCACTTTCTTTAGGCCGCTTACAGCGCCATCTACTTTTACACTCTGGAACCGTTTTTGATGCCGTACCATTTCCCCTTTCTTTGAATATCTTCCGTTCATATTTCAACTCATTATGACGAGTGGTTCTTTTTTGACAGCATTTTGAAAGGGGGGGGCTTTAATCATAATCACCCTGTAAATAAAGAGAGAGAGAGAGAGATTAATTATTACATATTTACATATGATTTTATTCTGAAAAACCCTCGTGAAGATTGAAATACGATTTATTAAATATTGTAGAGTCATGTATTGTGTAAATTCAGAAAAATTTCAAGAACTCAATATACACGAATAAATAACGTAACGTATATATATATATACGTTATGGTACCCCTGGCGCTCAGTACTACAGGTTTCGGGTTCGTGTCCCGGTGGTGCCATGGATGTTTGTAGTGGTACGGAATCCACTTTAAACCGTAGGTTCCGGTCTAATAGGATCGTAGAGCGTTGAGGGGGCATTGCTACTCAGCGTCTGTGGCTTATCTTCAAGTTATACACGCCCCCTGGGTCATGCAAAGTGAGTAACGTCTTTGCAGCGCTTACATTAAAGGCATCCCAGACCAAGCTGTCTAAGTGTTTGCCAGCTGCATTAGAAAGAAAAAATATATATACGTTTTTTATTCGTGTATATTGAGTATATATATACTGTTATAAATCAGACTATTGAGTATATATATATATATATGTATATATATATATATATGTATATAATATATATAGGTATTGTAAAATTTCTTTCACGAGTTTTTCATCGTATTCATTTATATTTTTTTTTCTGAAAAAGTAGCTATGAATTAGTTTTGCACAAAAGGAAATAAAACTTTTTAAACAGTCGATTGATCAAATATTAAAATGAAAATGACAATTGTTCCAGTAATACATATATATATATATATATGTACGTTTAAATCACACAAAACATGTACTTAATTGAGTAATTATTAAAAACTTTTTGGATAACCTGTATATCAATCCAATCGATTATTATAATTTTTGTAATTTTTTTTTGTTAAATTCAAAGGATTTTCATATTTATGACGAGCCCTTTCACAATCTGAATGATTTCCTCAGATACATTGAATGCCACTGGCCAAGTGGACAGCGTGTAACGAAAATATATGCGTAAAGTAGCTCATAAAAATTCAACGTCCGAAATACTATGTCTTTTTTCCTTTAAAATATGCTGGTGGACTGGTGATTGTAAAGTTCTTCCAAGATTCTGATCTCTGGGATGGATTATTAGAAAAATATCTCCCTGGATAACGGTGGGCAGAGAGACAAGAAAAATGTTCCCGGCCCTGAAAACAATTTGAAGACACCCCGTCTCTCCGAGGGACGATGGAGAAAAAGTTTGATTGCTCCGTTGTTTGATTGATTCCGACTTCTTCCCGATTTCTCTCTTATCTGCCGACTTTCAGGAGGAAATGGATTTCGCATTTCGGTGATAGAACAGAAGGTAGGATATCTTCCTCGACTGCCCTTCCTCGAAGTTTGGAATGATATATCAACTTTCAATAGTTTGTTTCAAACTCCAGTTATGCGAAAGGTGACAGAGTTTATAAAAAACTGTAGCACTCCTAATTGACATATTTCAGGTAAAAAATGCGATTTTTTCTATTCAGCAGAATTTTAAAACCACAGATAATATGTTAAGAAAAAGAATTTTTCTTAATTCGTAAAATGCTGTAAAAGTTATTTGCAATCTGTCAAAAAGGGCTCATAGGATAAAAATGCTACATCTCTGCTGTTGTAGTTTTGTATGAATTATTGTTGTATTTGTACAACAATGCTGTTTGTGGATCGCACAGTGAACTCTAACAGCTGTCTTTGGGTTTGGCGTTTTCCCCATTCAGTCATTATGAAAAACTTAAAAATTAAGGAGGGAAATTTTTAAAAATGTATTTAATTCATTTAACTTAATTTAATTTATTAATTTAATTATAAAAAGTGTTCCAAAAAAGGAAGAAGCAGATAAAATGTTATTTGCATTGTAGTAAAAATTATGAGATAGAAGTATTGCCAACTTTCCAGAATTCGAGAGTTGGTTCTTCGGAAGGAGACATCACTAAAAGACAATTAATGAGTGATATTAACCACAGCTCTGAGTCTTTTTTCTGGCAGGAAGCTCCATAATATGGAAGAGCATTCGGTTTTCAATGTTTGTTTTTGTTTGTCGTTCTACGGTCATTTTATGCCCGCGAGGGCTAAACAGACCGAGACCTACAGCTAACGTGGATTCCGAACCACTCCAAACATCCATGGTACCACCTGGAGTCGAACCCGAAACCTACGGTTCCAAGAGCGAGAGCACTAGACATTCGGAGATCAGGCCCTATTTATATAAAAAGTAAAATTATGAATGTTAGGTGTTTATCCAGGTTGTAAAAAGTCTCTTGAAATAAGAACAAATCAAGATCGTGATCCTGATACGCACATGAGAAACGTGTATTTCTCAACACAATGTTTTGAATGCATCTGCTCTGCATGACACCCTCCAGTATAAAAGTAATTAAAGCACAGAAGTGGGCATCATTTTATCTTTTCATTTCAATTGACGATCATTTTTATGTAATCATTGAGAAGCAGAACATAGTAAAGAGTGTTTACATTTATTAAGAGCAACCTTACATTATCAAAGTAGAAAAAGTTTGTTATCTAAACTTAGGATTGAAATGAGCATTCTACACCCCTTTAGAGACATCGAAGCTAGAGTATTCATTTCGCATTCCCTATTTCTCTTTAATTCGATCTTCCTGAGTGGGCCATGCTTGGCATGCAGGTGAACACAAGCAATGCACGCGACTGATTTTAAAGATGAGCTTTGAATATGAATGATTCTGAAGGTGGTATTGATTTCATTTTGAATTAGGACGCTGTCTTAGAGGTTTACCGAATGGACGTAAATATGAATACGCATATGAGCGTATCAATTCGGAATATCATTCCTTTGAAATACATTTTATTTTCAATATTTCTGATTATATATTCTATAGCACTTGCTCTAAAGGTTTTACTTCAATTTTGTATTTCAGAAAATTGAAAGCACAATGCATTTTCTATAACATAATTTTATTAAAACTTTGTCTTTTCAAAGACAGAAAAGAAATGAGGGTTCACTTGCAAAAACTATAGCGCCCATCTTACTGCTTGAGAGTACTCAACCAAGTACAATGATAACTATTCAAGGTTTTCATAATAATGAATAGGATATAGTCATTTTCTACAGATCCCTTACTTTTAATAATACTCAGGTACCAAGTTTTAACCGTTATTTCTTTTTTTTTTTTTTCAAATTTCTGACCAACATCGTAAAATATACTGTAATATACTTTGCTATCTTCTAAAACAATAACTGCGTAGGTGGAGAAGAGGTGTTTTATGACAGAAGAGGCCAGGTATAGATCAAGAAATTCAGATTTAGGAATGCAATTTTTTTCCAGAGCTTTTTAATCTATTGAAGCTAGTATTGTTTAGGATTTGAGATGCGAAACTAATTAACGAATTAGACAAAGAGTCAATGTGAAAAACGCACGAACATTTAATCTAGAGTCAATTATATTAATTTGCATGATATATCTTTACACTTCAACTATATATATATGCATACATATATATAAATCTTTACAAAACTGCGTGAACACTCTCTGCATATTGTTACAATTGATTGCAATTAAAGATACTTTTTCAATAATTAAAAAGAAAAATCCTTTTAATGCAAAAAATATAATACTCAAAAAGCCTATTTCATATAGGAGTCATATTTATGTAACTTAATTAAAATTGAAAAATATGCATAGTCTTAGCTTATACAGTTTAAAGTGCATTCTGAACCACTACAAACACCCATGGAACCACCGGGATTCGAAGCCGATACCTGAGAATAATTCCGGAAATTATATATTTTCATAATCTTAATCTTAAGATTATCCCATGGTCCTATTTCTAAACATATCAAATGCTCTATTTTCAAATTATTATTATTTTTTACTATGACCCATATGTTTGTGTGGTTAGTCTAAGTGCAGTCCTAAGAGAAAGACAAAAATGTCGTATTCAAGAATAAATGTATCAGCAGAATGGCAAACAGCTGAACTCATTTTCCCTAACTTTCCTTCACCGCAAAGAAAGAGTTCCCGAAGATTCACTTTGTTCTGCTTGCCAACTTCAAATGAAATCAAAAGGACATCGCCCGGAAATATCTTAAAAGAAATTTGAATGAGGCAGTTCCCCAATTCTGGTAGACAAACAGAATGGCTGACAAGTTAAAAAGCACAAAGTTATTCTTTCTATCAAAAGTTTGGCAAGAGCTTTTGTCTTATAAGATTGTGGTCTAGAATTTAAATATCCTGTAAAAGTGTTTATGAAAATAAAAACACCATTCAAATTAAACACATAATTCTTAGTTTAATTCCGAAAATGATTTGTGATTCTGAAAATCTGATTTAAAAGTTAGTTAAAGTTATATGATAGTTAAATGATAGTCACAGTTAAAACGACAAATCAAACCAAATCAAACTAACTACTTTTCCTGATAACAAAATGTTGTTGTTCAATGCAACTGGCAGTACAGAATGGCATCTTTATGCCCTAAGCAAGGACTGCACCGCTGTCACTCATTGAGCACGACATAGCTTGAAGACAGGCTACGGACGCGAGCCACACTACCCTACATAACGCTGTACGATCCTATGAGACCGGAACCTACTGTTTAAAGTGGAGTCCGAACCCCTATCAAACATCCACGGCACTGCCGAGACTCGAACCACGAAACCTGTGGTACCGAGCTCCAGACACTCGCAAATCAGGCCCGTTAACAAAATGTAACAACAATATATATATAAATAATGCCTCTCTTAAAATATAACACATTCATTCATAATAACCATGCCATTCCGCATACAAGCAGTGAGCATCTTCTCACTATACAAGACAGCATAGGGCATTCATGATAACTGGCAAGCGTTTGTCTCAAGTTTTTAAATAACTTTACATGATGTAATTAGACGGTTAGTTACATGAACCCTATAGTGGTTATTTTGTAAGTTATTACAATCAGGTACAACGTAACCACTAATTTTTTTTACTATTATTGACTCTTATCTTGCAACGAACTGTAATATTTCTTTTAAAACAAAAATTTCTACTTTCGCAACGATCATTCTTGTAGTGCATTCTCACTAAACAAACTAGTGCATAACAAAAAAGATTTGGAAAACATATTCTTTGCTACCAATTTATTTATTTATTTTTTAACTTGAAGAAAAGGTTTTACATTTTTTGAACATAACCCCGTAGAAAGGAAACATCTCCTGTCCAGAAATCTGCCAGCAGGCAAACGTTGCCCCCCCCCATAGGGCTGTTGCGCCACTGATGATGATGATGCAAATTCAACATGCACTACAAAAGCAATGTGTGTTATTAATACAAAGTCATCATTTGGAATTTCATCCATGTTCATACTTAGAGTTGTAACGAGTTACAAATATAAAAACGAAGCCAATAAAAACAGCCATCGTTATTTAAATAAGCGAAGCAAACAGCTCGAATTTTAAATTGTTATGCAACAACCTCTTTGTTGAAGCAAGATCGAGAACGAGCCGTTTTTTTCCCACTGTCCTTTTATACACAACGAAAGGTAAACACACAGAACATTTGCATTCCTCATTACCAAAGAAATATATCTGAAAAATACAGAAGAATGACTCGTTTCAATTCGAGTTCTAAACTATCTCCCCAACTACAAAGCGTTCCATTACCCTGGATGCAGCTTTAAACATCTCAACTTCGGAGCACGTTACAGTGTGTACGTTCTGTTGCATTGTTTTCAGTTTCTATAGCATCGATTTCTCTGCACTCCGAAATATATTAATGTGCTTTTCTTCTTGAAAAGTATTTGGAAAAATATTTTTCTATTTCTTTTTGTAAGCATTGAGATGATTGTGCAGAGTATACTATATCTCGTATTTCTGCTACATATGTTTTAAGCAATATTTATTGGAAACAAGATATATTTCTGAAGATATTCCGTTTTTTTGGGGTTTTTTTTGTATTTTTTTTTTTTTTTATAAATTTGTCAAGAAAAATGAAACAAAAATGAACAAAAAATGAAAATGAAAAAGTATTTATGTGTTCGATGCATATAAAGAAATAAGAACATAATAATGGTTTTTTATTGTATCAGATAAATAAACCTTATTATTCACCTTTTTTATAAAAGCACACGTCGGAACAATAATTCCAAACTGTTTGTTAATTATGTTTCATCTATGCCAAAAATAATCAAAAAGGATGTATGTATTTTTGTAGAAATGGTTTGATACAAAAAAAAAAATATTCTTTAATTACAAATAACGAATCTGTCTCATGAAGTGTTGTAACTCAAAACTAACCGACAACAATAACAAGAGAATCTTACAAAATTTTTTAAAAAGTATTTTTTTTTATAAATTCACACTCTCGCTCCTCTTCAAAAGAAATAGAAATAAAAACAGTCTACTCTAATGATTCACTCCTTTATGACCAGTAGTTTAATTAAGTTTAATGATCTAATACATCCTGATCTTAATGTAGTCGGTTAAAAAGAAATTTTAGGATAGAAAAAAAGTTTCAATTAATTAAAAAAAAATAGCTAATTTTTTTGTTTGTTTTTTTTTTAGGTTCTGTTTTGTACGCATATTATTTTCAGAGAACCTGGCGTTCGCTAAGAATAAGCGTTTTCTGAGTAGAATAGAGTGATCCGTTTCCAAAATAAATGACTCAATTATACGTTTCAAATCGTTTGCTCGTAATTTAATGAAAATATTTTTTTCTTTATATGCATATTTTCATTTTCTGAAAATAATGTAGTCTTTTTTTATTTTTTATTATAAAAATATTGCAATTATTTCGTAACATAAATGGAGCAAAAATAGTTAGAACATTTTTATTGAGTTGCGATATTGTTATGTTAATTTCTTTCAAATATTTTCGATGCAATAGTGATAAAAGATAGTCGTTTTAAATAAAATTGTCACATTTATAATTATAATTTGTATTCTTTTCCATTGAAAATCGTTATAGAGAAACTTAATTCTTCCCTATTATTTTTTCTTTAGTGTATCTATATTAACAATTGTAACTTTTACAATAAAATCTAATTCTAGGCGGCCTGATGGCCGAGTGGCTAGCAAACTGGCGATGGATGCCAAAGGTTTCGGGTTCGAGTCCATACCGTGGCATTCTTGTTTGTAGTGGTTCGGAATCCACTTTAATTCAGTTCCAGTCTCCTATGACCGTAACATACGCAAGTCAATGTGACATGTTTTACACATTTTGTTAGTGAGGAGTGTTTACATCAAGTCAACAAAATTTTTAACCAATTTACATATTTTGACCTAACATATAAAATTGCCAGTTTAGCAAACATACTCACTTATACATATTCTTTTTTCATGTTTGCCGATGTTGTATATCCTAGTTGAAAAATAGCGTTAAATAAATTCCCTAAAATAATATTTAAAAGTTATGGTTCTCCAGAGTTTTTTATAGGTAAATAACATTACTTGAATTGCAAGGTGCACACTATTCCTATAAATCTGATTATTTATGAATTCAAGATGCCCTGTGTGTGCCCTGTATGTCTTTTTGTCTCGCCACGACTCCGATGCGATTCTTGAAGGACTTGCTGCAATGTTTGGAGAAGTCACGTTTCACTCAAACACTCTCTCCCTTAACGAAGTCGTCGTTGTGCGAACACTTCACAACGCAATTAGAAAAGAAAATTGACTTTGTTTTCTTTGCCGCGTTACGAGTTGAAACGTTTTGGTTTAGATTCCTGGCAGGTGGAATGCTTTATGCAAAGTGGTCTTATTAGTTAATTGAGTTGTTAGATTCCTTATTTTATTCCTTACTTTTCGGACAGAGCTGACTAATAAGATGTTTTCATAACTTAATTCATTCTTATACATCTTATTGCGGGTTTTGTTTCCTTTTTATAAAATAGTATGTTTGTGAAAAAGGATAATAGGATACAATTTCTGTCAAAGGCAAATATGCATTGTTTTAAATTTATGTAAAGAAAGATATCATTCAATTTCAGTTTTCTATGTGACACTATTTCGTTCTTCTTTCTAATTTTAAATACTACTTGGTGGCCTGAAAGGCCTATTGTGTAGCTCTCTGCAGGTTTCAGGTTCGACCGCCGGTGATGCCATGGATGTTTGGAATAATTTGGAATCCACTTTAGTATTAGTAGAGCGATGTTAGGGGGTAGTGTGACTCACGTTCGTAGCCTCTCTTTAAGCTACACGTCTCCCCTGAGCAGATCTAAAGGAGTAATAGCAGTGTAGCCCTTAATTAAAGCACAGAGATTAACTGTTTCTGTATTTTTAGCTGCATTAGAACAACACCATAAAAGGCCCTGAAAATGTTCAACACTAAGAGAAACATTTATCAAATAGAAAATTAAAATTAACTGTTGTATAAAAAGAAGTTATTGAAAGAAAAAAAATTATATACCACTATGAAACTAATGAACATCGGACTTCATGCTATAAATTGGTTGAGAAGTCTTCAAGTACCTTTCTGATTTTCTTGAGATCTGATGTTCTCTGTTTATTAGTTTCAGTTCCAAGTCGGCCATTCGAAATAAAAATGACAACAATATTTCATCACAACCTCTGAGCAGATCCATTGTCTGGCTACTCACAATGTGTCGCATGAAATAATCGACGGCTGACGCTCATCAATGTCAAGGGACAACATACAGCAAAAGCAAACAAAAAAACATATGTTTTCCTGATTTAATTTCTTGCTTCACTCTGACAAGTGAAGATGCAATTCCTCTCAACAGCACTGCTCGAAATACAAAAGCTTTGACAGACTTCATCAGTACAGGATTATAAATTTATATGTATGTCGGGCTGATTTATTTGAAAAACGAAAAAGAAAAAAAAAGGAATGTCTTGAAATATTTGAGAAGAAAAAAATTGTTATTCTTAAAGATCTGACGGCTCTAAGATGAAATTTTGAACTTTAGAGATGTATTGGGATGATATTTAGGAGTCGAAAGTTCGACTGCGATGCAGAAGGTCAAAGTGCGTTTTCGGGAAAGATTTGGAATTTTAATTTGTGTCTTGAAATATTCAGAGAGTGTCTGAAATTATTAAACTCCACTGAATTAAAAATGTATACAAAAATTAAAAACCATTTATTAATGAGACTATCACAAATAAATTAGATTTTAATTTCTCGAATAAGGGCTTGAATGGCCGAGTGGCCAGCGCTCTGGCGCTCGATGTTTGGGGTTCGAGTCCCGACGGTGCCATGGATGCTTGTATTGTTTCGAATTCACTTTAAATCATAAGTCTCGGTCCGATATGATTGTAGAACGATGCGGGAGTATTTTTACTCCGCATCCGTAATCAAATCCATATTATCTTCAAGTTGCATTCACCTCCTGGGTTGTGCTAAGTGAGTAACATTGGTGCGGCGCTCGCTTTAAGGCATCCAAGACCGCTGTCTAAGTGTTTGCTAGCTGCATTAAAACAAAAAATTCTCTAGTAATCCGTCGTCAGACTGTAAAAAATGTAGTACTTAGTTAGAAGTCTGACTGGGTTCCATGACGCTCTTACATTCTTATGAGACTGGGACCTACTGCTTAAAGTAGATTCCGAAACATTACAAACATCCATAGCACCGCCGGGACTCGAATACGAAACCTGTGGCTACGCACTCAGTCATTCAGGCCCACATGTTTGACATTCTCATATAAATGATCCGTGATTAGAGTGCAGAAGAAACGCGATTGGAATCCACAGGTGGCGTCCCGTTGCTGTCACTGCTTTCAGAAAAGTTATGAACTCAAGGATGATTGTGAAGAGTGTTTAAGTGTCATTATCCAAAGTCATAGAGATGGGAAGGATTTGGTGTTTTCCTTTACAAAATACAACTAAAATTTATCTCAAACTACAACGTCAAGCAATCAAAAAGAGAAGGAAAAAAAAAAGTTATTTTCTAGTATTATAGAAAATAGTGTTCATGTGAAGCAAAGGTAAAGTAATATTAACGACACTGCAAACAACCATGCACCGCCGGGGCTTGGACCCGAAACCGGTAGCACCAAGCGGCCATCAGGCTCCATACATCATGATCATCATCTTTATCGCAACATCATTATCGCACACATTATTTTGGGCCAAGTCCGTCAAACTACTGGGAAATTTCGAGACGAGAGATGTTATCTTTTAACGGCGTATGATTCTGAGCCCTTTGCCAAATGCTCTACAGCCATATTAGATCAAGACCTAAGGTTTAAAGTGGATTGCGAAAGACTACAAACATCCATGGCACCGCCAAGACTGGAAACCAAACCTGTGACTTTGAGCGCCAGAGCATTAGTCAGTCGGCCACCAGAGCCAACTATTTTACAGTTTTCAAATCATTTATAAAAAGCTTTATTAAAATTCAGACTCATCAATCAATTTTCAAATTATAATAAACCAAATAGTAAATAATCATTATCTAATTATTTAGCTAACACTAATCTTTACTTATAATTTTTCTCCTTTTTCCGTACATCAGTCAATTTGTTTATCCATTGCTCAATGAATGCTCAGCACTTTGGATCAAAGCGCGAGAAAGTAATGTTTATTTAATCTTCGACTTTTTATCAGCGGCATAAAGTCTATCTTTGTTCGTTGAAATCATTAAAAGTAGTATAGTCTTTAAGTATAATCTTATTTTAAAAAAGACACATAAATAGAATATAGAAAAAAATTTAATTCCCGAACAAAATTCTTTAACAATAAAAGCATTGTAATTTTATTTAACGTAACTTGAAAATCCAAAATAAATTTTAATGGGATGCATTTCACAAAGGGTTAATAAGATTCAAGCCTCATGAATTATTCAACAATTTGATTATTCATAATGTTTAAGCAATTATACATTAATTGATTATCTAAATTTTGATGAAATTGCGTTCATTTCACTCATGAGAATATATTGTAATTTACACACAACAAAATAGAAAAACCTTTTTTTAAAAAAAAAAATAGAGAAAAGGAAAAAAGTAACATTCCGTGCCTCCATTTGGATTCATCCCAGCCGTATAAAAAAACTGAAATTTGAAAACCGAATCTATTAAGCATCAGATTCATTTTGATAGGAGACAAATCAGATTATTATTATGTAATAAATACAATGTAGAATATGAAAAGACTTTTAGTTTATGAACAATTGTAAAATTTGAAATAAATAAATTGTATTAATTCTAAAAGATTAGTAACAAGATAATAATTTCAAACGTAAAATTATTTCAAAAGCATGTATTATAATAACGATTTCTATTTAGCGATTTAAAAAGCGATGAAAAAAAATTTTAGCGATGAAAAAAAAAACATTTAAAGTATGTGGTGACTCGAAGTGGAAAAATTATTTAAGTCTAACTTTTATTAAAAAGATGATTGGAAAAGGAGGAAATTTTCAAAAGAAAAACAAATTCTTAAAATTCTTCTTCTTCAGAATTCTTAAAATTCTTCTTCAGAATGCTCAATTCTTCAGAATTTTCAACTCTTCAGAATTCTCAACTCGTCATAGTTCTTTAATTCTTAAAATTCTTCTTCTTCAGAATTCTTAAGATTCTTCTTCTTCAGAATTCTTAAAATTCTTCTTCTTCAGAATTCTTAAAATTCTTCTTCTTCAGAATTCTTAAGATTCTTCTTCTTCAGAATTCTTAAAATTCTTCTTCTTCAGAATTCTTAAAATTCTTCTTCTTCAGAATTCTTAAAATTCTTCTTCTTCAGAATTCTTAAAATTCTTCTTCTTCAGAATTCTTAAAATTCTTCTTCTTCAGAATTCTTAAAATTCTTCTTCTTCAGAATTCTTAAAATTCTTCTTCTCAGAATTCTTAAAGTTCTTCTTCTTCAGAATTCTTAAAATTCTTCTTCTTCAGAATTCTTAAAATTCTTCTTCTTCAGAATTCTTAAAATTCTTCTTCTTCAGAATTTCTTAAAATTCTTCTTCTTCAGAATTCTTAAAATTCTTCTTCTTCAGAATTCTTGAAATTCTTCTTATTCAGAATTCTTTTTAAGAATTCTTGAACTTCTTATTTTTGTCCATGAATAAAATAAAAAAACTAATTGGAAATTGATGAAATTAGCGCTTCAACACTATCATTAGACTTTCGTGAAATCAATTAAAAAGATTTAATGTTACAAGAAAACAGGACTAAAGGAAATTCTATGAACACTCCCCAAAACAATTTAGCCATCACTTCCTTTAAAACTATTAATCGTGATAAACTGTTCTTCATTATCAAAAAAGGAAACAATAACAATCGTTTCAAGAAAGATATTATATGCAGTACATTAATTAATCAACGTAAATTAAAATTTTTACATGGTACACTTCCATACAAATATTTTTCAAGCATACAAAACAACTTACCTATCTAATGTTCATCAACAATGTTAAGACAAAATATTATTTCTTGTAGAATAGTTTGATGATTCTTATCAAACATTTTTAAGCAAATATTCTTATTTTTGCAACACCTCAACATTTATTACCTGAACAATATTTAAGATAAATATAGGATACTCAAAATTTTCCAATAATGAAACTATTTTGAAGCAATCGCATTTGTTGGAATTCCAGCAAAACTAACGATAAATATTTTAAAAAATATTTTTCGATGCAAGTTTTTAAATTACGAATCGTATAATTAAGTATCCTATCAAATAAAATATTTTTGCTGGACAGCAAATTAATATATCAGTGAGTTATTATTTACAAAAATAAATGTTACTACTTAAAATAAAATCAATGTAATTACTTAAAATAATTACAAATTAAATGAATTATTTTTAATTGTAATAATCTCCGAATAAACTATTTAAATGTTACCAGATTTGCTTTACTCTTCCAAAATTTAAAATTCAAGAATAAACCTGTTTAAATAATATGATTCAATTATTATTTTAATCAAATGATTCAATATATATTATTTATAAACTTTTATAATGATTCTTCATAATTCAATTAATTTATAAATTATGATTCAATTTCTATTTATAAAATACTTTTATTATTAATAATTTATAAGGATTCAATTTATTTATTTATTTAAATTTATCATAAATAAAAGATTTCAATTATTTTTTTTATTCTTATCAAAACGATTTCATTTACTCTATTTAAATTCTTATAATTATTTACGTCATGCAGACGATTCTGAAACGATACGATTTACAGAAGTTTTAATCGTTCAATAAATCGTATCAAATATAATCGAAAAAAATTGTCTGAATTTTAAAAATTAAAAGATTTTTATTTTATGATTATATTTAAATTTTGTAAAATATAAAAAAATCTGTATTAGATTGATATATAAATTGTATAATATAAAAATATTTTTTTACATTTGTTGAAATGTTCATTTTAGTATCAAAATTATATTTTCATTTTGAATTATGCGCGAGCTATTACTTTACAGACTATTTAATTCACGTGTGGCAACATGTCAATATCAAATTGATGGAATTCTAAAGATTATTAGCTTTTTCAACTGAGATTCTGAACTGGTGTTTATTCACGCTACGGATAAAAATTAATCTTTGAGTCATAATGTTAAGTACAGTGTAATTATTGTGTGATAAAAAAAGAAGAAAATAACTTTTTTTTTCTAGTATTAAAATTTGTTTAGAAAAAAAAAACTTCTTTACTATTTTCAATAGAACTTTGAAAAGTCTGCTTTCAAA
Organism: Caerostris extrusa; assembly: GCA_021605095.1. Lineage (NCBI taxonomy): Eukaryota > Metazoa > Arthropoda > Arachnida > Araneae > Araneidae > Caerostris > Caerostris extrusa. The sequence goes on along the minus strand of BPLR01009846.1, from coordinate 81,171 downwards.
CATCTGCATTTTTTTTTATTTCTGTGTTGGGTAAGTTGCAACATTTTTTTTTTTATTAGGAATTATTAAAATAATATTTGATCTATAAAGGATGATTTTTATGTATAGCCAGTTATTTAGACATGAAATTTAATTTCATTTAAAAAATAATTTTCTTCCCGAGAAGTTCTAAGCAATCTGTTGAACGATAAAAAATGAAAGTATTGAAACCAAATTCAGATGTTTAGTATATTTAAGAATAAATATGACGTTATATCTATCTCTTTTAAGACAATCTACAGAAATAAACAAAGCAAATAAATTATTAAATAATTATTACAATTAAATAATTATTACAATTAAATAATTATATATTAAATAATTATTATAATTATAAAATAATTTAATTTATAATGATAATTATTATAATAAATTAATGACTAATTATCATTATAAATTAATAAATAATTATTTTTTAATTTTTTGTAAATTAAAATTTTTTACATTTAAAAATTTGAAAAATGATTTTTTACTTTTAAAAATAAAAAATAAATGATTTTGTATTTAATGTTAGAAAACCCAATAGAACTGTGATTGAATGATGATAAAGTTTAACAGAAATTTGAAAATTATGTTTATCATTAAGTCATTACGTGTACTTAATTATTCTAACGGCATTCTTATTTTTATTTTATCCAATTCATTTTTTTAAAGAAAGAGAATTCTCTTTCTTTAAAAAAAATGAATTGGATAAAATAAAAATCTGTAGGGAAATTCGACATAAAAAAAAAGTTTAAAACCAATTGAAGAATTCGGCTGTGTAAATTAATTCGAAATATATATTGTGTTTTCCATAACAAAAAACCAAAACAAAAGAAATAAAATTAACAATTTTATTCTTATATTTTTAAATTCTGATAATGTACGAATTGTTAGTTTAATTTTTTGGAATATGCTATTCCCGTGAATGAATTCTTATAAGAAAGCACAATATTTTGAGGATATTAATTCAATTTATTTTAAAGCACAAATGACTTTTAATAAATGACTTCTGATAACTTGAAAGAATTTCTAAACTGAACCTGAAATTTATGTTTGGGGGAATTATTTTATTTTTAGAATTATTTATGTTGAATCCTTTTTTTAATTCCATTTTCTGTTCAATGATTTCTGTGTTGTTTGATTCTTATAAACAATTCTCCAGAAAATGACAACTTCGTGTATCATTACCTGCTCTACAATTTCTTAATTTATCTTGTGGTTGACAAGCAGTAAAAAATGTTGAAAAAATTGACATTTTTTTTAATGTTTTTGTAAATTAATTTTTTTTTTATATTTAAAAATTTAATAATAAAAAAATGTTGTATTTAATGTTATGAAAGCGAATAGAACTGTGATTAAATGGAGGCAAAGTTTTAAAAAAATTGAAATTGTTTACCATTACTTTATTCTTATACTTAATTATTCTAACGACATTCTATTTTTACTTTATCCAAATAATATTCTTATTTTAATAAAAAAATATTCTTATTTTATTTGATCCTATTGATTTTTTTATTTTTATTTTATTCTGATGATATTCTTAATATTTTTCTAATTATAAATTAGTGTGGACATAAATTGATAATTTAAAAATATCATCAGGATAAAATAAAGGGACCGATTTTAACAGAATATCATCAGCATATAGAAAGGAAATATTTTAAAGAACATAAGTTTATAATTTTAAATAATTATAAAATTATGTCCTTTTTCCTGAAAAATTTGCAAGCGAGAGCATCACTAAATTTAAAACAGTTGTGAATGAAAGAGGCAAGAAAGCTTATGATTGATAGGTACATGAAAATGAGTTTATTTTAAAACAAGCCACATATGTGAAGACATTTTATCTGTGTGAGAAGATAAGACGGATGGTTTACAATGGAAACATTGTAAACATGAATGCACTCTAAATTTCGTGATAGCTTTTAATCCAGCTTAAAAATATTTTTTGTTTTTCATTGTTAGACAATTTCTTCATTTTACTCTAACTTGTTATTTGTTTTGATGAGATTCGTTTAATCAGATTTATTTGTGCATACCTTGACACCTGCTAGTCGCTATAATTTGATTTGGCCATTTGGGAAGTTGTTGTCATCTGTTTTTAACATAGAATTTAACCAATTCCGTAGTTGGAAGAATGTGTTTCGTCAGAGAAATTACTTATAAGATGTTAATGATCGTTGTAGAAAAATATAAAAATTCTACATCATTTAAGACAATCATCATTTTTTATCATTAAGACCTAATCTTTGAATATTTGAATAACTTCAAATATTCAAAGATTCAGATATTCAAATATTCAATAAGATTTTCAGTTGAAATGTAAATACTGTATCCCCGAGGAAGTCACCAATCTTGTAACCCGAAATATATCGCCAACTTCTTTAGGGTTACAATTCTGTAATCAGAGGAATTCATAAATTTTTTTTTTCCGAGCAATATAATGACTATTTTATTGCTACTTTGTTTGTTATTTGCTGAATTTTTATTTATAGTAAATAAGAACAGAAATACATATTCATTTAGATAATTATGCCAATAAATTGTTGATTCTGAGATTGTTCGTATAACGTTTATTGGCCACTGATACAGAATATAAATATAGTAATATAATTCATGGTAGAAAAACCCCGTTAGAACCATCAACTCTTTCTGTAGTTTTGTTATGTTCTTGTTTTCTTCTTTCTATTCCCTCATTAAAACGTGTCCATTCACAGACATCAAATGAATGATCATTTTCGCCTCCAACAAAGGATATATCAAAATAAAATGCAAGATATTCTCTGGTTTCTTCTTTTTTATTAATATTGTGTTATCATTCGAATTCGGCGTCGTAAAAACGAAGTATTTTTTTGACATAATAGGAAAATAATTTTGGCGCTATTTTTATCCTAATAGCAATTATTATTGGTGTTAAAAGGATAATTTTTTTTGTGAGTTAGCAAAACAAAATTTCACATAATAATTTAATATTAAACCGATAAAATTTGGTGTAACAGCAAATGATTAAAATTATGCTATAATAGTGACACAATTTCAGCGATAGAGCGATATAATTTGGCACAAAAGCAATTTAAACATAAATTTTTGGGCACAATAGTGCTAAAATGTGGCGTTAAAGCTGTAATAATTGGCGAGAAAGCATTTTAGGAATAAAATTTTTGCTTATGATACAATTTGGCGATGGAACATTATTTTTGGCGTAAAAGCAATTTAAAAATAAAATTTAATTTAGTGAAAAAATTTAGCGATAAAGCAATAAATTTTGGCGTGAAAGCATTTCAGTTAAAACATTTTGGCAAGAGAGTGATATTATTTGGCGTTAAAGCGATAACGGTCGCCATAAAAGCAATTTGAGATATAAAATTTGACGTAATAGTTATTTGGCTACAAATGTTGGCGTAATAGCGACTTTTAGCGATGAATTTTGACGAAATAGCGTTTACAATTTGTTAAATTAGCAATTTGGCATCCTAGTGATGGATTTTGGCGTAATATCGTTTTACCGGGAAAAGAAACTGCAGCATTAATTATTATATTCACTTGATGACTTGGCATCCTGTGATACATTGGGCGTAAAGAGTACAGGATTCTAAATTTTTACCATATTTTCTTTGAAATATGGGAATAACAATGTAACATTTAAAAAAAATTTTTTTATCATTTAAACAATTCAGTCACTTTTCTCAGCACTCAAATTTTTGTAGTCGTATTAGAAATACATTTAAAGAACGATCAAATGTATGTAGAGAAATAAGTTTATGAGCTTCAAGTATTTTTCTTGGCAACTAACCTATTACTACGGTTAATATCTGTGAATGTGATATGGTTGCACTTATTTAAATTGTGATTAGCTATTTAACATAACTATTTTCCTTTATTGTCTTATTTATCCCGCACACTAATATGCGAAATGAAAAATAAGTGTCACGCATGTTTATTTTACAAGAATTTTTATTTCAACGTATACAACGTACAACGTGTACAACGTACAACGTGTACAACGTACAACGTGTACAACGTACAACGTGTACAATGTACAACGTATACAACGTACTAAATGTAACGTACATATTGTATACGTTATACGATGTATATAGTACAATTTCTCATTGTATATAAAACCAGAAACGTTTTCTGAAAAATGGCTTAATTTTAATAACTGTATACATGCATACATACTTGGAGATGCAATTGAACCTAGCATCTACAAAGCCAGTTACCAGCATCAGAATTGACGCATCCATGTTAAGACTCATTATTTATTGTTTGGCAAAATTCGTTCGTCATGCCTTATAACAATGTGTAAGCGGATGCAGCTCATGTCCGCATGGGTTTAATTCCATCATTCAAATAATGAAACTTTTTTTGAACAGCAGCAATGCACCACTCATTCGCATCATGTAATTCATGGCGTGACGTCGTAACTGTTGGGCTGGCCAGAAAGTTCATCCTTCGGTTTTCGGTTATAGAAATTCTTTTTTCACCATTTAAAAGCATATTAAATAGTTGCATATATCAGTTAAGATATATGCTGATATATGGAGAAGACATATACCCTTTGTCATTGTTCGGCCATCGCGTCTCCCTCTCATCTCATCGATTGTATTGGTGCCTCTGTGAGGCAACTGTTGAATGAGGGGAGGACAGTTTACGAACTATTGATGCAGCATGATCTACTGGACTTGGTTTAGGATTCTAAATCAAGGGGATAAGAACAACAACACAACAAGATATATGCTAATATGCAACAATATAAAATATTCCGATGGAATAAGTTCCTCTTCATTTGAATTCTTAAAAGTACTGTATTTCAAGCAAAAAAAATATATTATTTTGTAATACATATATTAATAAAATATATTTTTAAATTATTAAGTGTATTTCCTATTACTTGAATATAGAATATCCCATTTAATATAGTTAAAATTTAGTTAACTTAGCAGTGAAAAATTGTTACACAGGTGAACCTGCTTCAATGCATTTTTAACCGAAACATTGAGTACGATCTTGGCTCAGTTCAGAGAGAATTAATTTTTTTCAAATTTCATTAATCTGCATAAAATATAAGGTGTGAAGGAAGGGAAGGAATTTTTTCTATTTTCGAAATCGCAATGAACAATCAATTATTTTTCTAGTATTATTATCCTCAGGAGTTGTAGTTGAGCCCTCTGACGAGCAGATAATTCTGTGATACAAGATAACATGTGTCTTTTCAAACCTCGCTTGTATTTGAATACTTTTCCACACTGGTCACACACGTGAGCTCTTTCTTCAGAATGATTTTTCTTATGATCACTTAGATCTGATTTGTAAGTGAATGTTCTGCCACATTCTACACAAATATGAGGCCTTTCTCCTGTATGAAATGTTTTATGATCTTCCATACATTCCTCTCGAGTGAATGTGAATGTTTTTCCACATTCTTTACAAATGTGACTCACTTCTTTTGTGTGAATTTTCTTATAACAGCTCAATTGGCTCATTTGATTGAATTGTTTTGCTACAGGAGTCACAATTAAAGGGTTTCTCTCCAGTATGAATTCTTTCATGTCTTTTCAATAAGTACTTTCGTTTGAATGTTTCACGACCACAGGTTGTCAAAAGGTTTCTCTCCTGTATGAGTTCTCTCGTGATCCTCAAATGATCCCTAGAAGAGAACGCCTTTTCACAATATCCACACTGGTGACGCTTTTAAGATGCTGGTTGGAGAAATGCTCTTTTAAATCTCTTGGAAGTTCGAATTGTTGACCACATTTAATGCACTTGAATGATTCTTCAGATGGTGTCGTCTCCGAAGAAGACCTATTGAAGACTTTGCAACTCGGAATAATTTAAAACACTTAAAAATTAAAAGTTTTAATTTTTGTGTATGACAAATGCAATTATCACTATTAAGTTTTCGACATCGTTTGAACATACATATCTACATAACATAACTTAGTTCGACATTTTGGGTTGCCAAATTTTTTTTTTTTTACGTTAATTCTTTTTGATGCAATTATTTTCTTAACCAACTACGCACTATATCAGGAGCGTAATAATAGATTAGAAACTAAAATCCTGAAATAATTTAATTTTGGGTTGTGTTAATAAAATTCAGTATTCTGATTTGTAAATTGGTAAGAATTATTAAATACTATCTGCTTTTATGAACATAAATTAACCTGAGATTATCAAGTTTAAAAATTCTATCAATTTTTTATATGTTATTTAAAAGATTATACATAATTATTTCTGTTTTTCTACCATTTTTTGTTTTTGTTTTTGAGATCTGTAAGCATGTATCAAGTTAATGGAGACTTATGCGGCAAATCAATATATTAGTTTGAGTTACAATGTAGTAGTGATTAAGTAAATATCTCGAAGATGCTGCTAAATCTGTTGGAACTTGTTGCAGGCAGGAACTTGAGAGCAGGAATTTCAATTTAACAAGAGTGTTTTGATTCTATATGGGTATCTGAAATTGGATCTTATACATTCAGTACGTCGTAAGAAATGCTTAATCTTCGCTCGTATAAAATTGCTCTGATTTTTCATCGGCATGCACGATATGTAACGGTTCAAAAACCTATGCAGCCAATTTCTTCAATTTTTTTTATTTTCTTTTTTTGAAAACAAGACTGGCTTGTCTCCTACATAATTATGCAGTAAATAAAATAAAAATAACAAATAAAATATAAAAAAAATAATAATAAAAAAACTCAGTTATTTCTAATTTTCGAAAAAAAGTAAATTATGTATAAGTAACAATAAATAAAAATACTATATAAAATCCAGATTATGAAATCGCAGTTACTTATTCTGTAAAAATATTCAATGAAAATAGTTTCAATAAGAGTTAAAACCGAATTCTATTTCCTATGAAACCGCAATTCATTAACAAAGTTTCCGTTTTGTTTGTATCTCTACTGGTCATCTTGTGCACAGGAGGGCTAAACAAACCGGGACCTACAGTTTAAAGTGGTTTCAGAACCATTAAGAATCATCCATGCCACTGCCGGGGTTCTAACCTGGAACCTGTGTTACGAAAAGGCCAGAGTTCTAACCAATTGACCAACAAGTCGTCATTAACTGAAGAGATACATTTAATCGTTTTAAACTTTTCATTCTCTGCAAGAATGGGAAATCTAAATCAGATTCAGTTTTTGAATGCGTGCATCACGGAAGGAATGTAGACAAATTCATTTTATCCCATATTGCCATGCACCTCTGCGATGTTCATTGCGTAATGTCGCAAATGTCGTTATAATGCCAAACGATTACGAAATAAAAAAAAACGGCCGCCAATTAGAAAACAGGAACAAAAATGCATATTTTGTCATTTTATAAAATACTCACAATGTTATAATGCATTCACAATGTTAATATGAAATATTTACTTATTTTAATGGATTTAACAACAGATAGAGAATTTAACTAGTTAAAGTAATCGTTTCTATTTCTTATTATAAACTATTTTGATATATTTCATACATTTAATAAATAGAATGAAGCCAAATTTATTTCATATGGAATATTTTATGTATTAAAAATTTATATGTATTTTTAAATGATGAACCACTTCCTCTAATGACTCTCTCTTCCTTCCTTTTAATGATTAACCGCTACCATAATTTAATCTGTGCTACCCATATCTGATTATGGAAGAAAATACTTAGTCGTATAAGAATCACTATTATTTAAAAATAAATTTCCATATTTCTTAAAATGAACTCGTACCACTGAATGCACGACTTGTACTTTACACGTACCACCACTTAAATTGCCTAAACCTACGAATAGGCCGATAAGAAAGCAATTCACGATTCCTGTGAGATGAATGAACAGCAAAGAAGTGTGCGTCCCAATGCTGTCAGGATAATGGGCATTCGAGTAATACGTTAAGAGGAGGATAAATAGACTTTAGTTTCATTAATTTTTGTGGGTAAAGACGGGCATTATGCTGTTCGTTTCTTCCTGAATAGTCCGTCCCAGAATAGGTTGGATAGCTGTTTGTGTGTATTAATGATGAAGCATTGTTATTTAATTTCGATTAACTGCTACATGATACTTTATGAGATCCTAAGTGACGAAAGAAAGGTCTAAGTTCAATTAAAAAATATTAATAATGGTTCATTTTAAAGATTTCTACGAAGTAAGACTTAATTAATACTTTTAAATCCCCAATTTATCAGATGAGTTTTGAATTCTTTGCGATCAGTGTCTAGAGTAAATCCTTTCGTACTTTTAGTAGTCGCTCTTTCTTGGATTTAAGGACGTAGAAATTAATATTTATTCTGAAAAATAGAAGAAGTGATGTTGTTGGTGATAATGCTTGGGTTGTTGGTATATCTTCATATAGTTAGGCCATTATTTATGATAATGGTACATAAATCTCTTGTAGGACAAAAATATATATTATTGTATAGGTGACTAAAATGTTTTGTGAATTGAAGTTTATATATGAAATGAAATTATAGAGGTAGGGATAACAAACTTAGAATTTTTAAAAAATATTATCCATGTGTACAGATAGTTGGGTAACCAGATACAGTCAAAGATATTTTTCCATAGTAAACATGTCCAAAATATATTTAAATATATATTGGGAAAACTGTAAGTTTGGTAAAACTGTATTTTGAAATATATTTAGAACAGAGTTTGATAAATGATGATGTTTCATGTTTATTTTCAAAATTGTTGTTATTTTTGATGATGTTGTTATTTTTTCATTTGCCTAATAAAACACGCACGGCCTGTATATTCAAAACTCATATTTAATTTTTCTGAGTATCAAATATTGTCTTTGTTAAAAAAGAAAACATTCGAATATTTCTTTAAAAATACCCCTGCCTTATAAAATATTTATGTAACTGCGTTTCTCAATGAATTACAATTGAATTCAATAGTTCTTGTTACAAAATATGGAAAGCATCATTTCGAAATATAAATTCCGGAAAAAAATAACATGCAAACATTACACAAACTTATGAGACGTAGTTGTCCTGTTGATAGACGGAACAAAGCCGCCTAGGTTTATCAGGAATACTCTGGAGCCAGTCTCTTCCGTATTTGCGGTAAATTTTACTGAGAAGTTCTTGCTGGTGTGTTGTGCTCATAAACAGTTATGAACTATTTTGCAGTGTGGAAGGAGGTCTTTTGGATTTTACAAGGAAGCGTAGTCACCCTTTTGGCGAGAAAATCTGCCTGATCATTGACATACAGATCGCAATGGCCGGGAATCCACTGTAGTACTTATGTTAACGTCTGAAAAATTTCAACATTTCTTGGTATTGAAAAATTTGCTCTGACAAAGCCTCGGGCAAATCCCAAAATACCAGAAGAAATTCGCATGCCGAAAATGTAGATCACTTTGCCGTCAAAAAAAATGTTATCCAGGGTGTAACTACATTGCCTCCCGAAAAGTTACATAGTTACGCAAAGAGTTACATAGTTCTAATGTTCTTAGTGCTATTGTTCCATCAAGAATTAAGACCAGAGTCATTGTTAATGAGCGATTTTGCTGGCCGATATCTGTAGGTCTGCGAAGGTGCCTGACGGCCGAGTGGCTGGCTCTCTGGCTCTCGGTACCGCAGGCTTCGGGTTCGCCAGGTGGTGCCATGGATGCTTGAAGTGGTTCGGAATCCCCTTTAAACTGTAGTTCCTGGTATGTTTACCCCTCATGTGCACAAGATGACCGTAGAGCGATAAACCAAACCAATCTGTAGGTCCACGAAGAGCTCCACACCGGAGCAGATGGTCCCTGTCCATTACTTCTCCAGAGTCTCAAAGTAGGCAAATATGATCGGTTGAAATGCCCAGACGGGCGGCAAGGCAATCATGTCCTATAGGCAGGTGTAGTGTGCAAAAAAAAAATGATCGCAGAGTGACAAACCAAACCAAACCAATCACGAATCAAATTTACAGTACTTACAGTAATCAATGCCTAAAGGACAGTTTCATCAAACTTTACTTTGATATGAACTGAACAATTGATTCGAATTCTTCTAAATCCCCTTCGAAACTTAATTTGTTGAGTGGAAGGGTATGCTTGGAACTAGGTTTACTTCCTTTATTATATGCGTTATGATGAAAATCAGGTAAAGGATTGAGTTTCCAAAGCTTGTGTCCATGTGTCGTTTGTTGCAGAATAATATTGTTAGAGTTTATTATTGTCGGTTCTTCAATTGGTGCCCTTATTTCCTTCATTTCTAGAACTGATAGGGATTTTGGGATTTTGTTTAAATCAGGTAGGTTTTCTAACATTTTCGGTTTGGATTGAAGTTCCTTTTTTTTTGCTACCATTTTTTAAATGTTCATAATCATCTATTTCAAATGATTAATTTGATGGTATATTCAGACAGAGCAAGATGAAGAAGTTGTTTGTTTGGGAGTCGTTATTCCCATGAAGAAGCAGCAGGGAGCAGTGAAATGCGACAATTGTAAAAATATTCATGAAATAATTTAAAATGTATGTCTTATGCTTAGAGACGGAGTTTTCGTTTAGTAGACAAAGGAAAATACGCAAATACCATTCGTTAGATATCGTTGAAGCATCGAGTAAACCCATGATGAAGAATGCTGATGATATTTACAGCAAATAAAACACAAAACAGTTCTAGTGTTTGTAAAGTTGTACACCAATTTGGGCAAACATTTCCCATTATAGTATATATTAGACAAAATTGCAAATAAATGCTTCATTTATTAAATATTCTAATATGGGATTTGATATCTTATGTTTAATTTTGAAAATAATTTTCGCATAAAATTTCTTTTAATGAAAATAAAACCCGTTTTTAATTAACATGTTTTAATTAGACTAAACAGAACATCTTTTTGAAATGTCCAGGACTTGAACAATTTTCCAATATATGCTACTTTCAGGTTTTTTTTTTTTAATAATGCTTCATTCAGAATGTTTTAAAATATTTTCTTATACTTAAAATAAAATAAAATAAATTCCCACAATTTCAATTTTCTTTTATAGTTAAATAATTAGTTTGGCGATGAAGACCAGCTTTCTTTTGAACAAAATAGCGAGGATAAAAGTTAAGAATTCTCTTCGTAACATTCTATTCGTGTTTTATTGAATTTGTTTTAAATTCCTTGTCTTTAAATTATAGCTGATTAATTTTCATGCCATCTTTAGAAGAATCAGTTAATATATGTCACATTTTTATACCACATTTCATGTTGCATTTGTTCATTTTATAGCCTAATTAGAACCCAAAATAAGGCATTTTCTAGTTTAAATCTAAAAAGACTCTTAATAGTGAAAATTTATGAATGTGTTATTAAATTATATTAATGCAAAGTAAATTGATGTTACAATTTATTACATTAATGAAATTTAGTACCTACGTACTCATTCGATGAATTTAATAATAAATAAAAAAACACATAAGGAATAAAAAATTCACGCAAAGTTAATGCATCAGAGAAAAGTTACGCTGCACCTGCCACAGTATTTTAATGAAGTGGATTAAAAAGCCTTGCACACCCCATCTTCCAGTAGATTTGAAGTGATTACGTATTCATTTTGCAATGCCAATAATCCAACAATCTGCATTCATATATTCATCTTCCCTGCACTCAAATGAAAGGTGTTGTGCCGGATTCTGTTAGTTTTCTTTTAAATTTTATTTGACATCTATGTTAATACATCTTTCACATGTTCAAAAACCACTCATTAGGGCTCTCAACATTACGTACTTTTATTCTTCCAGAGTGTGAGTTATTAAATATAGAAAGTGAATAGAGAGTTTTCGCATACCGCATTTTTTTCTCCCTAGCTCGCATGCTCATAGGAAACATTATTACAGATACGCATGCGCAATTTCCTATCAGCATGCGCGCTAGGGAGAAAAATACTGTATGCAAAAACTCTAATATTTAATTCAAAACCAACAGATAACACTCGACGACGACGATTTGCCAGATTGACGGAGAACCTTGGTTGTCTAGCAACCTCTATCTCCTGCTTTGTGGATGAGAGAAGTGTCTTATGCTTTAAGCCCATTAATTAGACGGAAAAGGAGTAATATATATATATATATATATATGTATATTCTTGCTATATATATATATATGTATATGTATATTCTATATATATATATATATATATATGTTGTTTTTCCATATACAGTCTGAGTAAAAACTTTAAGGTCAGTAGACATTTTTGAGAAAATGGAAACATTTAAGCTGAGGAATTAAAATACAATTTGATTGATAATTATTGAGCTTAAATAAAAGTAAAAAAAGTAGAAAAATTAATTTGCAAATATTTCATTATTAGAAAATATTACAGAACACACAGAAATATTTGAGCCTGAGTAAAAACTTTAAGGCCAACATAGAAAATAACATATAAGAAAAAAATTACAAATTCTTAGAAGGTTGTGTAGGAGCCATTACTTCTGAATTACTTCAAATATTCTTGTTTTCATGGATGAAACGAGTTTTTGACAAAGTGTGGGGTCGGTTTTATACCATTCATCTTCGAGAGTAGATTTCAGCTCTGTTGTTGAAGTAAAATGTCTCCCATTTGCATAAATTCTTCTTGCTAAGTAAGCCCAAAGGTTCTCGATTGGTTTGAGGTCAGGTGATCTAGCTGGCCATTTCACAGTTTCAACCTTGTTGACCTGGAACCAATTTCTTGTGCTGTTACTCGAATGGATCGGTGCATTGTCTTGCTGACATTTCCAATTTTCTACAGCAAGACATTCAGCATTTGGCAAAAGATGATTTGTTAGGACATTTTGGTATTTTTGATTGTGAATTCATTCTACCTGAAACGAATGCAATTGAGCCCACACCATTGTAAGAAAAACTGCCCCAAGTCATGACAGACCCTCCACCTAATTGGCGCTTGGAGAATATTTCTTTTCATTTCTTATATCATGCCAGTAGAAATTCCAGCCATCTGGTCCATCCAAATTCCATTTTTTTTTTTTTGGCAGAAAAAATAATTTCTAACCATTGGTCATGACTTTCTGGCCAAAGTTCAAACGCTCTATTTTGTGTCTCTGCAGTAACTGAGGCTTAGTCAATTTTGCTGTATAAGTGTACCTTCCAGACCTTCTAATTGTGTTATAAATCGTTTTTTGGCAAACTTTTAAACCTGTCGTCGGAATCAGTTTCCTGGTTGAGTACTTTCCAGTAGATGCAAGTTGGCAAACTCTTCTTTCATCACGCGAGGAGAAAGCTTTTTAGGTCTTCCCCAGTATTCTTTTTTTACCATAATTGTCTTTCAATTTTAAAAAATTGTTGACTACAGTCTTTGATCTTCCTACCTTTATCGCAATAGCACGACTACTCATTCCTGTTGAAGACAAAGCTTCAATCTGTCCTCTTTCACGATCAGTTAACTTCTTACCTTTCGCCATCTTCACAAAGATCATCAATACTTCGAAGAAACGTATGACAAATATGAAAATTGCAGCTTTGTCACAAGCTGGTAGTTGCAATGGTAATTACACGATTATATTATATTTATTTTTAAAAATGACTGGTGGCCTTAAAGTTTTTACTCAGGCAGAAATACTAACTTTATAAATAACCACATGTTTCTCATAATTATGTATTTACAAATTATGTTTATAGCATTTATTTCTTATCAATGAACTTTAATAATTAATATTAGTTGAATCCCTTTTATTTCATTTTACATTTTCTCAAAAATTTTTACTGGCCTTAAAAGTTTTACTCAGGCTGTACATTATTTCTATAAAATATTTTTTAGTTAAATAAAAAAAAAAAACTAACTTTACTATAAGTGTGTGCAAATGTGGTTATGATTGGAAGAGGAATGGAACTTTGAAGACAATGACGGCATATAAAATGATAATACACTAACCATTTATTTATTTCATCCTTTATACTTTATTAAATTGCATTATATAATAGCTGTATATACATCAAAAATAGTTACTACTATAGATTTACTACTAATTATGGCAATTAAAAAATAATCAACATCAAAATCTAAGTGCAATGGAGTGTACAATATTTTTGGTTATTCCGTCTTTAGCCAACACAAAAAACTGGATGGTTTACCCACACGCGAACATGCCGCGTATAGTTGTCCGTGGGAAAAACATGGTGTGGCCAAATCTAAGCCACAAACAGACATCGTTTGACCTTGCGACTTATTGATTGTCATTGCGAATGCCAAATAATTGGAAATTGACTACGTTTGAATTCAATTGGCACATCTGTGAGAATCATAGGATTCGTGGCAGAAATATATTTTCGCCTCGGTACTTGCCATTCAAAATGCTGGCTTCGATAACGTTTTTCATTAATTTTTTACTGACTATTCGTGTTCCATTGCACAGCCGTGGTGGGTTCAAATTACAAATCAAAATAAGCTGAGATCCAACCTTTAATTGTAAATGATGCTATGGCATGCTTGGCAAATCCAGTGAATTCAAAAACTCAATTGATAATTTACAGCTTCATTGGGATTGCAAACTGTATTGATAGATTTGTGTGACACCAAGTCCCCTGGCAACAACTGTTGTATCTTTGAATTTAAACCATTGACGTCCACATTTTTTCTGCCAAAATTGCTCTTTCTGCCAAACAGTCAAGATTTTTGAATTATGTGCATACATCTTGAAATATGTGGTCGATGAGATTATTTTGCGAGTCGATGAGTGTGCAGAATCTGCCGGCAATTTTATGCATTCAGTATTATCATGTACAGCAGCTTTTCCATCGCCAATATCTAACAGTTGTTTTGAGAATGTTTCAGCGGATGGATCTTAAAAGTATTTGAACGCTCATGTTTACTTTTAGTTGTAATTTTTCAACATTACGCCACAGTGACGATGATTTTAAGCAAGTGTTGATCTCATCAGCGTACGTTGAACGGGGAATGACAGGAAGTGTTTGGCTGAAATCACCTGAAAGGAGTAACAGAGGGCCGCCAAATATAGTTTGTCATTGTTTTTTATATCCTTCAATGTCCTGTTCAATGCCTCAAGCGAATGTTTGTGTGCCATAGTGCATTCATCCCAGGTGATAATTTTACACTGTTTCAGCACTGTGGCCATGGACGATTGTTTCTTTATATTGCACACTGCATCTGGGTTATTTTGAATATTCAGTGGCAGCTTAAATGCTGAATGAGCTATTCTGCCTCCATCTAATAAAGTGGCTGCAATCCCATATGATGCAACGGCCAATGCGATGCCATTTTTTGATCGTATCTCTGCAAGAAGTAGCTAAATGAGAAATGTTTTGCCAGCTCCCCCTCGTATATCCAAAAAAAAAAAAAGAAATCCCCCTTGGCCTGCCGAAACTGCCAGCATAATGCGGTCGTAAATGGTTTTTTCTTCCTCAGTCAGTAGTGGGACATTGCGAGTTACAATCGCTGCCATTTCTACAGTATTGTACTGAAGTTCAAGACTCATATCAGTGTTGATTAAATCAGATGCATTTCAATTTGGTGAACTTATACCAAAATGACTGATTTGTAAATTGGCAATGACAATGCAAAGAACGTCGATAACAATCAATGCTTCATTGTACATTGCGTCGCTGAATGATATCGTTAAATCGTTGCACTTTGTACGATGTCGATGCAATATATCTTCAGTCATTGAATCTTTGTGATTATCCCACAACGTTTGTGCTCGAGACTGGAAACATGTAGTCAACACTATAAAGGAATAGTAGACGAATTTGTGTTTCTGTACAGCTTAATGCTGCTTTGGTAAGCATATTGTCCCAATATTGTCGTCTTCTAGCAAACCTAGTGCAAGGCATGCATCTTTATACGTTGGATACTGTTGTCCATTTACTTTACGTGTATCTTGAAATGGCAATGGGCCAGTGACATTAACCAACAACAGTCGCAGATAAAAGCCCTCAGTCTGCCTTGGATTGACTGTATATACACGACCCAAATTATTTGATTTGAATAAACCGGGGCATGCATCAACTGGTATGCCTTGCTTGCGGGGGCATCCATTTTCTTGATTGAGTCCACGTAAAATAGCGTGGTGCTTCTGAATAGAGTAGTGAATAGAGTGGTGTTTGTGCGAAGGCACCAAAAGCATCCGCACGATTACACAATTAAAAAAAAATTCAGTGAGTGTAGTTTTTGGTGCATTTATAACACGATCAAGCGCCGTCTCATTAGTGAAAAATACGCGCTGGCCGTTTTCAAGATGGACAGCTAAATGGATAACTGCTGGATCCCGTTCATGAATTGTAAAACCGAAGATACGCCAGACAGCTTCATTGGAGCTGATGTACCGGCCAATTTGGTAGTTCGTTATTTCATCGTTGTTATTCAA
The DNA here is from genome assembly GCA_021605095.1 of Caerostris extrusa. Lineage (NCBI taxonomy): Eukaryota > Metazoa > Arthropoda > Arachnida > Araneae > Araneidae > Caerostris > Caerostris extrusa. Next base: position 64,861 of record BPLR01009846.1, on the reverse strand, counting down.
TGGAGGAGCATTCACATTGGTATTTTCAATTCTAAATACAGCCATATCATTTCCTTTATTCACATACTTGCTCTTTACCGAACTGCAGAACTCAACATTAATATGAGCATTGAACGTTTTGCTCAGCAGAGGTGAATATGGTACCACCCAACGAATGTCAATCTCAATGTCAACGTTACTGATAGTTTTAGCAAATGATTGCCCACCATTATTGGTACTTCTTCGACGATATATTGGATACCCGTCGACATGTGTGACTGTATCGTTGGTGAAATCTTTAGGAAAACACTTTGTACATTTTCCATCTATCATGCAAGGCGATGAACGATTCAGATGGCCGCATGGGCCATGAAAAATTTTATGTTATCTCTCTCTCAAAATAAAGTTTATGCTTTCGATAAACTTATGCTTTCGAATTGCAAATAACACTTACCTTACTGGAATCCCAGATTCGCCACAATGAAGTAAATTATAACACAATTACCCTTGTAAGTTATTATAATGCAATAACAGCCATCTTTATTTTTCTTAGAACAATAATAAAGTTGCCAATTTTGTAACTAAACATTAACACACGCTACACGTGTAAATATAATTTAACGCTACGCGTGCAAATATAACGGTATTTGTTCTCTTATTATTTGACTTACCTTTAACAATGATAAAACACGTATATTTATTTAACACGTAAATATTTCTCTTTTAAATTAAAATTATTCCCACAAAAATGTTGCGTATAATATATGCAGGTAAAAAGCAACGGCCGTTGTTGGCGCGAGTTCACAACACGTGTTGATTTATATAAGATCACTTAATTAAAAGTCAAAAAAATGAAGCCGATTAAAGACTTTAATTTTTCTTTAAACACACTTGCTGTAATGTCATGACTAAAAATTAAAAAAAAACAAACACTACATTGTTACCGACTACATTGTTTTGCCAAAATTTTTTAAAATATTTAGGGGTGGACCATCCTTATCACTTAGGGATTTAAAAATAGATTACGACCGATTCGCAGACCTACCAAATATGCACAAAAATTTTCATAAGATTCATTTCGGACAAACCGTTTCGGAGGAGTTTGGCAACAAACAATGTGACAGGGGAATTTTATATATTATATATACACTGAAGTGACAAAGTCATGGGATACCTCTTAATATCGTGTCGGCCCTCCTTTCGCCCGGCGAAGTGCAGCAACTCGACGTGGCATGGACTCAACAAGTCGTTGGAAGTCTTCTGCAGGAATATTGAGCCATGCTGTCTCGATAGACGTCCATAATTGTGAAAAAGCGTTGATGGTGCAGGATTTGGGCACGAACAGACCTCTCGATGATGTCCCATAAATGCTCGATGGGATTCATGTCGGGCGATCTAGGTGGCCAGATCATTCGATGGAATTGTCCAGAATGTTCTCCAAACCAATCGCGAACAGTTGTGGCCCGGTGACATGGCGCATTGTCATCCATAAAAATCCCATCGTTGTTTGGGTACATGAAGTCCATGAATGGCTGCAGGTGATCTCCAAGTAGCTGAACATAAGCATTTCCAGTCAATGTTCGGTCCAGTCGCACCAGAGGACCAAGTCTGAGCCATGAATGCACACCATTACGGAGCCACCACCAGCTTGAACAGTGACTTGCTGACAGTTTGGGTCCATGGCTTCGTGGGGTCTGCGCCACACTCGAAACCCTACCATCAGCTCTTACCAACTGAAATCGTGACTCATCGGACCAGGTCAAGGTTTTCCATTCGTCTAGGGACCAACCGATATGCTCACGTGCCCACGAGAGTCGCTGCAAGCGATGTCGTTCTGTCAGTAAAGGCACTCGAGTCGGTCTTCTGCTGGAATAGCCCAAGAAAGCCAAATTTCTCCGCACAGTTCTAATAGACAAGTCCCTTGTACGTCCCACATTGATTTCTGCGGTTATTTGACGCAGTGTTGCTTGTCTGTTAGAATTTACGACTCTTTGCAGACGTCGCCGGTCTCGGTCGTTAAGTGCAGGCGGTCTACCACTGCGCTGTCCATGGTGGGATGTTATGCCTGAAATTTCATACTCTCGGCACACTCTTGACACAGTGGATCTGGGAATGTTGATTTCCTAACGATTTCCGAAATGGCATGACCCATGCGTCTAGCTCCAACTAACATTCCGCGTTCAAAGTCTGTTAATTCCCGTCGTGCGGTCATCATCATGTCAAAACCTCTTCACATGAATAGCTTGAGCAGAAATGAAAGCTCTGCGCATTTATACCTGTTCTACGCGATGCTACTGCCATCTGAAAATTTGCATATTGCTATCCCATGACTTTTGTCACTTTCAGTGTACATTAATTTATTAAAAAAATTAACTTATTAATTATTTTAATTTTTTTAATTAATAAAAATAATTATGCATAGGCAATTTTTTAAATATTATAATAATTTTAAGAAGATAATAAAAAATAAACAATCGAAACAAAAACAATTGGAGGGAAATTGTGACTCAGGGGAGAAACTACGCGGTCATTCAGAAAGAAGGATATCGAAACGTCAATGAATACTATTCAGAACAACGCGAGGTGTTTTGCGATTTTAAAATCGCAAATGTCGTCATCCTAGTGGCCGAGATCAATACAGAATTAGTATTAATATTGGAAATGGAGTTATTAAAATGTAGTGCAATTGTATAAACAAATTGTTTAAAACTTGGGAGGGAAAGCGCATGTCTGATATCCTCGTTACGGAAAAGGCAGAGCGAATGCGTGATCATACGTAGGATTTTATTTTCAAGTCTTTGTAGGATCTCGATATTCGACGGAGCAGTCAGATAAGACTCGTAAGGACTCTGCTTTTTTTAAATAACTTAGTATTCCTCTGGTTCATTTTACATTCAACCACTAACTAATGCACTGCAAAGACTGAGAATCTTCATTGCACCAGACTCGTATTTCTATTTAACCATCTCTTCCTGAACCACCTTACCTTTTCGTGAAACCTTAACTACATCAACAGTATTGAAAAGAAATTAATTAATTGGTAATCAAATATAAGTTATTAATAAGGTAACAATTTTTTTGTTTCATATTTTCGTGATGCCAAAAATATTTTAACTTTATTTACGATGCCGAATTCGAATAATAAAGCAATATTAATAAAAAGAAGAAACCAGAGAATAACTTTCATTTTATTCTGATATATCCTTTGTTGAAGGCGAAAATGATCTTTTATTACCTCATTAAAATCTGCCGTATCAAACGAATGAAGGAAATAAGAAAACATCCCAAAACTACAGAAACATTGAATACCTTCCAGCGGCCTTTTTCTTCCATGATTTAACATTCAAAATTAAAAATCCCGTTTTTTTTTCCAATTCAAATAAGAATTGTCCCAAAACTTTAACTAGACAACAGCGTTAAAAAAGGAAAATACTTGTTTGATAATGAAATATAAGTTAATAATAAAGTAAAAATCGTTTTTGTTATTTGTTTCGTATTTTCATGAGTGGCACAAAATTGTTTTATTCTCTATCAGTGACCCACATACGCTATAAGAACAATCGCAGAATAATCAATTCATCGTAATAATTGTTTAAAAGAATATATACTTCAGTTCTTAATTTCTCCCATTAAAAGTTACGAAAATAACAATTAAAGTAACAATAAAGTAGTCATTATATTGATCAGAAAAGAAGTTACGAATTCCTTCAATTAAAGTGTTGCAACCCTAATGAAATTGGCGAAATATTTCGGGTTGAAAGTTTGATGGCTTCCTTAGGGCACAATCTTATAGATTTCAACCACATTTTATTCTGATATATCCTTTGTTGGAGGCGAAAATTATATTTTTATTGACTTACTAAAATTTGTCCGTGCATAGCCATATCAAATGAATGAAGAAAACAAGAACAACATCACAAAACCACAGAAAAAATATTAATTTTTTCTGTGGTTTTGTGATGTTGTTCTTGTTCCCAGCTTTTGTTTTTTTCCGTGAACTATATTTTAATATAAAAACGAAAGTCACTTATTAACAGTCATAAAATTCCTACGCTATATCTTTCAAAATAAAGTTTATGCTTTCTATAATCACATTGCAAATCTGGTTTTCATAGCCCTATCATAGAATTACTTTGAGAAAGAGGGAATTAGTACGAGAGTTGTCCAGAAATACCCTTCGTACAGCACAATAAGCAAGTTAAATGTTTGTCGCTGTTCGCTGCCCACGTTAGCGCTGCTTCATCTTGTATGAGTTAACTACTAAAAATACTTAGTATTCTCAAAAGATTTAATTTGATTTATCTCAGATATATCAGGATCATATAAAGACATTTATCTGATGCAGTAACATCGAATCTTTTAAAAATACAAGAATAATTCATGGATTAACGTTCATGACCATTTTCAATGATTAGGTCATATGAATTCGTTAACACTTGTGCTTAATATTAATTTTTTATCAATTGTCTTTATAAATAATTCATTTTTATTGACAACAGTCAACTTAAGGACAGAAAAACTAATAATTAGAAGAAACCTCACATACATGAAATATTTATTACTCATATTACATAGTAAAACGAAGATAGTTATGTAGAAAGACGAAAGTACAAGTTAGACGTTAGTTAAACAACTTAACCAGTGCTTTGCAAGTACTGCTTTGCAAACTTGCTAGTTACAAGTTACACAGTTAAAACGAAATATTTTATTTGATCAAAGATATTATTCCCATGAAGAAGTAACAGGGAGCAGGGAAAGATGAAAACTACAGAAATATTTACTAATTCAAAATGTTGATCTTATGATTAGAAACAGTTTATTAGACAAGGGGGAAATACAAAAATACCATTCGTTAGATATCGCTGAATCACTGAGTAAACTCTTGATGATGATATTACAACAAATAAAAATTAAAACAAAAGTAGTATTTGTAGAGTAGTTGTACACCAAATTTCGCAGTGTTTTTCACATTGTATATTAGACAAAAATCCAAATAAATGTTTTAATTTTTTAACGTTCTCATATGGGATTTAACTATTTTTTTTGGTTAATTTTGAAAATAATTTTCTTTAAAAATTTGTTTGAATTAAAAAAAAAAAACTGTTATTAATTAGCATATTTTAGTTAGACTAAACAGAACATCTTTTGAAATGTCCAAGGCTGAACTGTCCAGGGTAAGCGCCAAGGAGAAGTCTCACAATTGAATCATGAAGCCAGAAGCCTTATGGATTAAAAATAAGGTGTCCACCTCCTTTAATTACACTCTCCCCCTTTGAGTTTTTGTAGTGTGTAAGACTTACTTATTATCGATTACTATCTATGTTTGTTTTATTCTGCTTGTTCCTTCCTTGTGGGTGATGCTTATTGTAATGGATTGGTTTCCAATAAAATCACATATTACAACATAGTCATCTAACTTAATGGAATGTACGTCAGAACACTTTATCTGTGAGCAGTATTCAATGAACTGGTCTGAGGAAACCTCTCGTTTAATTTTATCACAAATAATTATGTCTGACATCGATTAAAGCAGGGGGCACCGACCCGCGGGCAGCCTAGAATATTTTTCTGTCCCGTGAGATGTATCACCTTTTACAAAACATATTTATTTTATTACGGCCAAAATAATGCAAACCAATGTATTAAAATAATACATATTTTTTGAATTTATGAATAAAAATGGACTGTCGAAATGATAAGAAAAAATTAAATTTGATTTTTAAAATAATAATATTGCGAATATATAACTAATATTGCCTGTTTTATTGATGGGGTTACAGTTATGGGTTCGCAGAATAATTAAACTATATTCTTCGAACTCATGATGGACGAGCATCTTGAAACATCTAATATAACAGGTTCTATATTTCAATTTAAGTGATCTCAGTGACCATCCCTAGATACGTACAGTGGATTGTTAGATGAGCAAACCAGATTCTTAGTTGAAGTTGCTAGCGCTTTTGGTTCAACTGACACTTGCTAATAGTTTTTTTTTTTTTCGAAAATGAAATGGACCCAACACAAAACATGTTGAAACATAAGGAGCGCAATACTCATTATGATGCGCCAATAGCCAAATGGAGATCGATTTGCAAAAGCTCAGTGAAAGAGTAGAGAAACACATATCGCACTAGCCAATATTTTTTAATGATTTTATTTTTATTTCGTTTATATTTATATATTTTTCATATTTCCTTTTAGTGTTATACATTCCTTTTACAATGTATTTAGTATCATTATTATTATATTATCTATGTTTACATGTAAGAATAACAGTAAACACAAAAATAATAACTCGTTACGTTTGAATTTTTCACTCCACATAAATGCCTATAGTGGGTCTAAATTGAATAGGGGGATATATAATTTTATAGGCGGCCAGCAGAGTTAAGATCATTTGGGTTGGCCAGCCCTGGTTTAAAGGATTCTACTTTTAAACGCGATATTCATTCAGTATTCATTAGTTATTTTTATCTTCGTTTGTAAAAACCCTCCAAGTAATCCCTGGACTTTTGTTCTGTTTGTCAAAAGATGTTTACTTCTAAAGTGTTTTAAAATTCCGACCTTTGATTTAATCTTCTGCAATTTCTTCATTTTCAATAACTACAATCTGAGTTGTATCATGTGGGAGTAGGTCAACTACGTAAGAAACTCAAAATATTTTCTGCAATATTTGCATTTTGAATCTGACGTTTCAAACGTGGTAAGATAGAGATCGATATCATTATTATTGGGATCAAATTTCTGCATGAAGCTTTAAATAACACATTAAGATTTTTTAGATTAAACAATGAAAGAAATTTGAAGTTATCATAATTTTAATATCTCCATTTCAAACTTTTTTTTTTTTTTTCTTTTTCACATTCATCTTGGCTTTTCCTTTCTCTGAGTTTATCTTGGAACTTTTTTTTTTCAAATTCAAATATTAATATTCTTAATAATTTATTTACAAAGTTTTTTTTTATTTCCAATGGCTGGGGTACATCAAACAGATTAACATCAAAATTAAGAAGAAAAATTAAGATACAATTTATTACATTCATTAAATTTAGTGCCATTCATTAAATTTAGTACATACTCATTCGGTTAATTTAATAATAAATATTTTAAAAAAACACGCATAGATTCAAAAATTCGAGCAAAGCTAATGCATCAGAGAAAAGTGACGATGCACCGGCCACGGTATTTTAATAAAGTGGATTAAAAACCCTTGCACCTTACACTTTCGAGTAGATTTGAAGTCATTAATTATTCATTTTGCAATTAATTCGTGGCAACGAGATGCCACTTAAGATGAAAGGAACATCTGACAGTTTGTATTCATATATTCATCTTTTCTGTCCTTAAATGAAAAGCTCTCTGTTGGGTTCATGAATAGAACTTTTATTTGACATCTATACTAATCTATCTTTCATGTAATGTTAAAAATCACTCATTGGGGCTCTCAACATTACGTACTTTTATTCTTCCAAAGTGTGAGTTATTAAAGATAGAAAGTTAGTTTTTAATTCAATACCAATAGATAAGACTGATAAATAGTTTGCTTTTTAAATAATTTAATATGTCTCTGTTTTTTTTTTTTTTTAACCACTAATTAATGCAATACAAAGACTAAGAATCTTCATTGAACCCAACTCGTATTAGTACTCTTCGAAGTTATTAAAGAAGTAAAAAAGAAAAAAATGTTTTTTTTTGTTTCGTATTTTCATGATGTCAAAAAATATTTTACCTTTATTTTCGATGCCGAATTCGAATGATAAAGCAATATTAATGAAAAAACAACCAGAGAATAACTTATATTTTATTCTGATATATCCTTTGTTGAAGGCGAACATGATCTTTTTATTACCTAATTAAAATCTGTTCTTGCACAGCCATATCAAACGAATGAAGAAAACAAGAACAACATCACAAAACTACAGAAAAATTTAATACGTTCCAGTGGGTTTTTTTCCATAAATTAACATTCAAAATTAAAAATTCCCTTTTTTGCGTTAATTTAAATAACTGTTTCCACAAAACCTTAACTATGTCAACAACACTAAAAATGAAATATCACAAAACCGCAGAAAAGTTTAATGTGTTCGAGCGGCGCTTTCTCGATGAACTAATGTTCTAAAAATAAAAATGAGCATTGTTTTTGCTCGAATTCAAATAACGATTGTCACGAAACATTAACTATGTCAACAGCATTAAAAGAAAAATAATTATTTGATAATGATGATCAACATACGTTGTAAGAACAATCTCGGAATAATTATTTAAAGGAATAAATATTTCTGTTCTTTTTAATATGAATAAAAATTCTGCAAATAACAATCCAAGTAACAATAAAACAGTCATTATATTGATCAGAAAAAGAGTTACCCCATTTCAACCACATTTTATTCTGATATATTCTTTGTTGTTGGCGAAAATGATCTTTTTTATTGCCTTACTCAAACGTGTCCTTGAATAATCATATCAATTGAATGGAGAAAACAAGAACAACATCACAAAATCATAGAAAAAATTAATCCAGAGAACAAACAACAACAAAAACAAAAACAAAAGAACAAACTTAACAAAAAAATGTTCCAGCGGCTTTTTTTAAATAAATTAAATAACTTATATCTGATTATCAAATAATTAAAGTAAAAAATAATTTTTGTTGTTTCATATTTTCATAAGTTGCGCATCATAACAATTGTTTATATTTTGTATCAATGGCCGACATACGTATAATCTTGTAATAATCAATAATTTATCGGAATAATATTTTTTTAATTTCCAATGGCAAGTTTACGGGACAACAAATATCATAAAAAATGAAATACAAAAAAAAAAAAAAGAAACAAATGGTACGTCCGTTAATCCATCCATTTAAGTCTCCGTCCAATAACGCTTCCATAAAGAAACAGGAGGCAGAGCAGAACAGGATAACAAGTTAAGACGTACCCATTTCTTCCTGGTTATCCCGCATGAGATAGAAGTTGAATTTTGTGGAAGGTGCCTGCGGAGACGATCGTGACCCCAGAAAAGCCATAGCAATGCCACCGAGTTTTTCTGTAGGCCATTTCAAGGATATCGTGAATAGGATCGTACCAGGACTTGATAGTTTCTAGCGGCAACATCCTTAAAGAAGGAGCATCTAACGGTCTTTTAATTATCGCCTTAACGAAATGATAGACCTACTCCTGGTTATTTAACTGTAAAACAGAGGCCCCCTTTTTAGAACAATCCAACTGCGTTCCATTGCAGAACTCAAGAAATTCACACTGAGAGCCAGACTGAAGGTCGCATGTGTAGAACATTTTGCCGTATCCAGACTTTGTCCAGAGTGCACCATGAGGAGGTAAAACACTTCCATAAAGGAAGCGTTATATATATATAAGTATTATTTTTGCAATCAAATAATATTTAAAAGAATATGCAATTTTGTTCTTATATACTATAAATAAAAACTCTGCAAATTCAAAATAGCAATAAAATAGCCATTATATTGTTCGGAAAAGAAGTTACGAATTCCTTTAATTATATTATTTTAATCATAATGAAATTGGCTGAACATTGGCAAAATAAACCCTGTTGAAAGATTGGCGACTTCCTCAGGGATACAGTATTCTAGATTTCAAATATATTTTATGCTTCTGAGGATGACTATTCACTAAAACCAACAAAGCATAGCCATATCAAATGAATGAAGAAAACAAGAACAACATCACAAAACCGCAGGAAAAATTAATACGTTCCATTGGCTGTTTTTCCCATGAACTATATCGTTCTCAATTTAAAAAGTTATTTGAATTTTCATGGAAAAATATAACGGTTTGCCATAAAACCTTAACTATGTCAACAACATTAAAAAGAAAATTATTTCATAATAACTTATGTTTGATTATCAAAGTAAAAAAAAAATCGTTTTTCTAGTTTGTTTCGTATTTTTATGAGTGGCAGCCTCATAAAAATGGTTTGTATTCTGTATCAATGGCCGACATAATAATAATCTTGGAATAATCAAAATTTATCGGTATAATTATTTAAAAGAATATGTATTTATGTTCTTTATTTCACCATGAGACAGAGAGGGTCAGGAGTTTCATTTCATTCTGTGAAGGTGCTGGCGGAGACCATCGTGACCATAGAAAAGCCGTAGCAATGTCACCGATTTTCTCAAGGCCATTCAGAGATATCATGGATAGGATGGTACCAGGGTTGTGATAGTTTTCAACTGCAGCATCTTCAAAGAAGAATGGGTCTTTTTAATTATTCTTTCTCTTTTTTGGCAAAATCCACCTGCTTTTCACTGCAGAACTCTAAGAAACTCGCACTGAAGACCATATTTGTAAATCCTTTTGCCGTATCAGACGTTGCCCGGAGTGCACCACGAGGAGGTAGAACTACATTGCACTCAAATAATATGTAAAAAATAAGTATTTCTGCTCTTATTTTCTATAAGTAAACATTCTGCAAATAATAATTAAAGTAGCAATGAAATAGTCATTATATTGTTCCGAAAAGAATTTATCTAATTCATCTAATTAAAGTATTGTAAATATTCCTAATGAAATTTGGCGACTCTCTCAAGGGTACCGTATTCTAGATTTCAGCTTTGTATTATAGCATAAATCTGTGTTATCATAAATGAATAAAGGACTTTTATAGTGCAATTTTCCCTAAGCATATGGACGTCTTTTGTAATAAGTCAAAAACTCGAAGGAATATAGGTTACCATTAAACTCACACATTCACTATTCGATGCAGTCACTCGTTTAGTATTATTTGTTGTAGTACCCATAAAATATATGGGCATTGTTTTGAGGAGACAATACACTAATATCCTTTCGGGGCCATTTTCAGCGTATCTTATTGGCTTATTTTTTTTAACTGTCTTTCATAAGCTATTCTTATTGGTTTGTTTAAATTTTTTTCTCGTGCTTTTTTTTTTTTTTCTTTTATGGGCTTTTTTGTTTTAAAAAAGCCCATAAAAGAAATTTTTTGTAGTTTTTTTTTTTTTTTTTTAAAAATCTGTTTACTTTTAGCGTTGAAAGTTGAGAACTGATGGGCTTTATTAACTGAATACGACATATTGATACTTTTTTTTGCTTTAAAATTACTGTTAAGCTTTTTGTTTTTACATTCAATTAAAAATTTTATATGTAACCTGTATACCAGTTATGGAGTTATACTGTTATGGAGTTTGTTAATCAATCATATATTTTTAGATAATAAAAATAGAATGCATAAAAATTAATAACTTCATTTTAATTGCATTAGTATAATCAGTTTATTTATTACTAAATGTATTATCTGAGCTTTTAACAATACAGTTCAATTTCCTGCCACTACAAATAGAATCGAAAACCTTTTACGTTAAACTCGAAAGGGTCGATTTCTATTCCTCTCATAAATTCTATACTATCTGGAAAAAACCGACATTTTTTTTTTTTTCTTCTTTCTGCCACTTACGTATTCTCTTTGCTATGTTTTCCCATTCAGGCCATGGTCACAGCTAAGAAAACTGCGCCGAAACAAAATAATAATAAAATGAATAAGCACTAGCTTCTAACTATTTGTTTTTCCCATTTCGGAGGGCGAACGTAACTGTGGTGCAGTTTGAGGCCCCACTAATTTCGATAAACAAGTCAATTCAAATTGTCACTCTGTAGACCGAAGTGGACCGCCTTTTTGTTTCTCTTCAAACTGCTGTTCTTAAGGAACTCGTGTGGAACGTTTTTCCTGTGGTAAGATTAGGAATAACGGAGACATTCCGTTGGGAAGGTAATAATAATTCCTCTAAAACGTCGTGGTGCAAGTTGAGTATCTGCTGCCGATAAAAAATGTAACCGACTGCTCAAATTTTGTTGTTAAGAAGAAAAAAGGAAGTAAGAGTGAACAACAGTTCAATAAAATTTGTATAAGCCTGGGTTGCGCATCCATGTGTTCAATTGACAGTGGAAATTCTATAATATTTTGATAGAGATTAAAACGCGTCCTAAACTAACACTAACTAACTAAACGCGTCCTAACTAATTTTACGAATAATATAATAAATGGTTACGAGCATAGATACTGTAATATCTCCTGTTTTTGACAGTTTGGTTCAACTAACAGTGCAGCTACTTCATTTAGGTAATAGGTATATATTATATCGCTCTTTGTAATCAGAAATTTGTTTTCGGTTTGCATGGATTACCAGTGGATAATTATCTTTATATTCAAATGGAATAGATTCTATGTTCTGATACAATGTTTTCACTGAATGACGTCATTTGGAAAGCATTGTTCTATGATCTTGCAGCATTCAAAAATATTTTGATTAATTATTTTTCCCATCAAGCAGATATTTCAAAGGTTCAGGAGGTTTAATTCGTAGGTATAGGTCTCATGACAGCAGAGCGTTGTCTTGAGGTTGAGTCAGTCTTCAGCCCTCATGATTCCTCGCTAAAAGTGAAGCTGTCGATTACCCTTAGCTATGGACCAGTCGCCTGCGACGGGGTCTCTTGGACCTGATGTAGGCTTTCCTGCACCAAGGGGATTAGTAACAACAACATATTTATTTAATATGCATTTGGTCACTTTCAATTATGCACTTATGTCCATAGTACTTGAAGTGTGCATTTTAAAGGAATAATTGTTCTGACAGAGATTGCGTTATCACTTAGGTGTTTAAAAGGGTGTTATCTTTCCATTTGAAAAAAAAAAAAGGATAAGAAAAATTGTTAGAAAAATTGCTTTACGTTTATATATTTATAGTGAAGATGCAGTCAGCGTATTCTTTTGTTTGAAAATATTTATTTCATTTATTATGTATAACCTCAGTGTCGCTTATCTATTGAATTTATTATCATTTAATTTATTTAATATTTAAAAATGGTAATTTAAAAAAAAATTTTGAAAACATTTATTTTATTTATTATTCTTTGTGTTGTTCTAATGCAGCTGGCAACAGAGAGACAGTTTTTCTTTATGCCATAAGGAAGGGCTGCACCGCTGTCACTCATTGAGCACTACCCAGGGGGCAAGTGTAGCTTAAGATAGGCAAAGGAGAGTAGCACTACCCCCACAACGCTCTAAGATCCTATGAGACCCAGACCTACGGTTCAAAGTGGATTGCGAACCACTATAAACATTCATGGCACCGTCGGGACTCGAACCCGAAACTTTTGGCCCGAGAGTCAGAGTGCTAGTCATTCGGACATTACGCACTTTTAGTATTACTGAAATACGAAAAACCTTGTTCCCGAAAAATAAAATTCCCACATATTTTAAAGGTAAAATGCTTGTGAGACTATTTTTGATTTCTGTTTATTAAAATTAACTTACATAATGATGTAACAATCTTACTACCAATCTCAATTTTCTGTTTATAATTTATGGATATAATAATAAATAGAAAATTATAATAAGCTAATTATTTCTATTCGTTTTTCATCATTCAAGATTTGGAGCAGATATTTTTCGACAAATAACATTTTAAAAAAAAAAAAAAAAAATAAAATTTCCCCAAACTCGAAATAGAGTTTAATTGAACAATAGGAAGTGCATAAATCAACAATTCACTTTGGTCATTTAAAGTGCTCTGTCTGTTTCCCTTCCCACTCACACTTCACAGGAGGCTGATGATGATTAGAGAATCGGACCCATCAGGCACTCCCTAACAAGTGGTACAGATTCATTAAATAATAATCATCGGCCATTTTTATCGCATTTGCAATCTCTTGCATTGAGTGACTTCCAATTAAAATAATAAAGCAGAGCAATTCATCAGCATTAGAAAGACTGTTGACGAACCTTGTGTACATGTTTGCTCGGAGGAAAAATAAGGAGTGCTCTTATTTTTTTACATGTCCTTATGAATGGAAATGTACATTTTAAACTATTCATTGTTTTGACTTAGTAAATTGCTTTATCACTTCGGTGTTTAAAAGGGTGTTAACTTCCCGTTGAAAAAAGAGGACAATAAAAAATGAAAGGAAAAATGACTTCACGTCTATTTATTTAACGCAAAGATACTGAGTGTAACCTTTTTTCAATTCCTTCTATTAGCTCACGCTCTCCCTATATATATCTTGTTCAAATTTTCAATCGTTCATTAAATACTTTTTCATTCATCCACTCAAGTTCAAATACATTTTTTTAACTTGTAGTGGATGGCACGTGATGCTAATACAGTTTTTTCAATTATTAAATTTAATTAATTAATTTTAGTTTTTTTTTACATTTAAGTTGCATGTATCCACCAATAGATGGCGCCAGGTAAACTTAAAAAAAATGAATGAAAATTATTTATAAAGAACTTTCTGCAATAGAGTTAAAAAAAGTAGAAATTGACTTAAAATTTTTTTATATATATATATATTACTTGTTTCTTTGAGCATAGTTATTTCATTTATTATTTATTGTAACTTCAGTATCACTTATCTATAGAATTTAATATTATTTGATATATTAAATATTTAAAAACTGTCATCTTTTTAAAAATATTTTTGTATATGTTTATTTTATTTAATATTCGTTAGAAACGTGTCACTTATCTATTAAATTTATTACTTGACAGTTTTTAAATAGCTTATTTAACCTTTTTTAAAAAATTTTTGAGAATATTTATTTTATTTATTATTCATTATAACTTCACTTATCCACTGCAAACGGTAGCCACTTTTTCTAAATATCTATTTATAAATTATTTATTTTAGTTATTATTTGTTTCATTTACTATTTATTTGTTTCATTTATTTTTATTTTTTATTGATATTTATAGTGAAGATGCTTACATAGTATTTAATTTAATAATAATAATCATATATAGTTGAGAAACCTTGATATTTGAATGAAAAAGTAAAACTCTAAGCATAATATGTATGTAGTATGCGAATAATATCAATACGAAATGCGAATGTTAACTGTGGAATAACATCAATGCAAAAAATATCTAACATCTATATACGAATAATATATATGTAGAGAAAATATTTATTCGAGTAATACCAATACAAAAATATTTAATATCTATATACTAATAATATGTATGTAATATTTCAAAAATAATATTGAATGTTTTTAAATTTCTAACAAACTAATGAAAACTTTTTGTCCATCCTGCTTGGAAGCCCGACCTTCGTCTCTGTCATTTCAAGAATTAATTTTCATAAATCAAGCGATTCCACTGTGTAATCAGAAGACACTGATAAATATCAGTTTCAAGAGTGCATTAGAATATTATAGGATCGTTAAAGGGATGTTTCATTTAAAAAATGACTCTCCAAAAAGTGGAAGGGCTCGTTGCTAGAGAAGGGATTCAACTTCTTTTTCAACAGTAGACAAGCATTTTCAAGCATTAATAATATAAAACTTGCTCATGAAAACCTCTTGATGAAGCCTCTCTGCACTAATCGACAACAAAAATCCAATCAACGTCTGAAATATATAATTAATGTATACATTATTACTCATTAAATTGTTTTGTTATTAACACACATTTATCACAAGATATGTGGCTATACCTTACAAATATCTTCAGTTCACATTTGAACTCATTGTGAAGAGGGTTCTTTTTTTTTTTTGACAGTATTTTGAATGTGGGATCCCGTATATATAACAATTATAATTTTTCATTAGAATACAGTGTTAATGGGATGTGTGTAAAAACTGAATTTTAAATGTGCAGGTCTGAATACAAGGAAGCGAAACAATAATGAGAGAACAAATGCCTTCGATCCAGTTACAGTGGCGAGTACGCATCCCAAGTCTCTCTGTCCTTATTTTATCGACCTCTTATTGGACGTCGTATTAAAAGGACACTCTATAAAACCTCCCCTGTCGTAATTGCAATGTGCGTGCTCAGTATACCACCAATGTATCCCTTTACATCCAATAATGGAGGCTTTGGGATCTTTATTCGAAAGAGATCCCTGCAATATCCGCGGAATGAACTCACGATTTAATCTAGTCTGATGTAGGAGTTTCTCCCAAAATCATTTGAAATATGTCCCCGTCTATCCAATCCTATTTTATTAGAGTGTGGTTATCAAAACTGTCCTTGGAATTTCACCCCACTTAACGTCACGTTGGCTCAAACATAAAAATATTAATAGTGTAATCTGCTGTAATGTCGTGCTTTTTTTTTCGAATAATTGCAAAATTTCAACTCAAAAGGAATTTTCAACACTTTTCTCATCATCATTATTATTCGACATTTCTTAATATTTTTTATGACGCCACTGACAGATACTTAGACAGTTGTCATTTATGCCGTAATCAAGGGATGGACCATTGGGACTCATTGAGCACTACCAGGTAGCTTGTAGCTTGAAGATGCGCTACGGTCGCGGAGTAACAAGACCCCCGCAACTTTCTATGATCCTATTAGACCGGGGCGTACGGTTGAAAGTGGATTCCAAACCACTGCAAATATCCATGGCGCCGCCGGGACTAGCACTGAAACCTGTGGTATTGCTAAAAATGTTTAAAGAAATAACACATTTTTTAAATAATTAGAGAGGTTTTTTAGGTACCTACTGATTCTAAAAAGAAAACAAAAATGTGTTATTCCTTGGTTAAAATGGTTAAACGAATATGTTAGTTAATATATAATTTGCTAAGTTATTTGTTTGATATATTAATTTTTTTGTTTTTGTCTTTTAAAGAACAATAAATGTACCAGTACAAAGTGAAACTTCATTTTTATAATCAGCAGGTACCTAAATAAAGGAGGTTTTTCTTTAATTCAAATTAATATATAAATAAAATCTGTTTTATGTATTGAATGCATGGCAATTTAGAATATTTTATTTTTGTCTTAGTCAAATGGAAAACGTGTTTCACACACCACACTGTAATACAACCGCCTATGCACTGTTTAATTGATATCAAAAAGAGTTTGTCACTAGTCTTAAAAAAACGTATCCCAAGCATTTAGTAAGCATAGAATGAAAAATAAAAACAAAGTTTTATAAAATTACACACACATATATACATATATATATTATATACTAGCAGAACACAGCATACATTGTCCTGTCAAAAGCAAAATACATTGTATAAAATGGCATGTCGAGAATATATTCTCCAAGTTCCAATATAGGTGCATATCATTTTTTATGGATATCGTATGAACAGTCTATAAAGTGAAATGGGAAAGTAACACTAAAGTGGATAGGCGAACCTATTTTCCATACTGAATATGTATTGTTACCCATTTTCATAGCGATGGGTTCAACGATATAGAAGTGGATAGCCTGCTGTACCCTCTGGTTGTGACTTATAACAAACGGGATAGCATAAAAACGTTCTCTATGTTTTGTCAAACACACTCGAAAAATTTCATAAAAACCGGTCCAGCAGTGTAAGAGCAGTTCAGTGGCAGACACACGTACATAATTACATCGATTGCAGAGGAACCTACCGGCTCCAATTGGAAATCTAAACCATCTACGGTCCCCCTCAAACGCACACAAAATTTCATTTAAACCAGTCAAGCCGTTTAAGAGGAGTTCAGTGACAAACATACGTACAGATTGGTTTGGGCTGCCGCTCTACTGTCATCTTGTGCACACGAAGGCTAAACTGACCAGGACCTACAGTTTTAAGTGGATACATATGTATTCATATTCTTCTGTAAATTTATATATAATATAAATTGAATTTCGATTCAATCCCTTTTTATTTAAATTTCATGTATTCGAGTTATAAACACTCTCAGCCCCGATCGCCCCCCAGAAATGTTTTTTAACATTAGCATGGATACTTATAGCATAGGAAAATCATTTGAATGAAGTTTGTGTTGAACTTTCAACCAATTGATTTAAACACAAAGCATATTCCTAATCAAAAACTGCTATTATTAAGAACATTTGAAAGTGCCAAAGGGAGCTCCAAACTGAAAATTGAAATTCATCTCACCCGCCTTGATCCCATATGCATATTAAATTGCATCCAATTCTTGACCCGCCAAACTCATGTTTAACTGCAATTTTTTCCCTGACGAAGGCTGATTAAAATCCCCACCCATGCATCGGATGGTCCACACTCAGTTCAGCCAAACCCCAGATTTCCCCGCCAATCACTCTCTGGGTGAAAAAAATCCCGGACTGTGTAAGTGCTTTAAACGATGTGACAGGTTCATTACAAGTGTGGTCAATACTTGATGAGCTCCCACTATCTTGACTGGGTTGGGCTTGTGAGAGAACAGCACTCATCCATCAAGGTTGCCTGCTTGGACAGCCTCTGCGTTATTGGACCAGAGTCTGTAGGTAAATTCAGATCGGTGGGCCAAATTTAGATCGAAGTAATGGGTCGTCTCTAATTAGACAATGGGCTTGTTGAAACGTGCGAGAATTTTATATCTCGCCCATTATTCCTTTTCAAAGATTTCTTTCTTCAACATTTCAATATTATTTTGGTGGAGGCAAATGGTATCAGTGCCACAGGTTTCGAGTCCCGGTGATACCATGGATGCTTGGAGTAATTCAGAATCAACTTTAAACCGTAGGTCTAATAGGATCGCAGAGCGTTGTGGCGGGTAGTTTGATTCATGTCCGTAGCCTATCTTCAACTACACGCATTTCCTGGTAGTGCTAAGTGAGTAACGTCGGTGCAGTGCTTGCCTTAAGGCATCAAAGACAACTGTCTAAGTGTTTGGCAGCTGCATTAGGAAAAAAAAAAAAAACTTCGTTCTAGCAACTGACCTTTTAGCTTTTAACCACTTAATTTTACCAGAATTTAAAGAAATACTGTCGTTTGGCGCAGCATGGCCAAATCTGGCCCTTGTACCTTAAAACCCCAACCAACCAACCCATCTTCATATCCTTAATAATTTCAACTCTTCAAAAATAACATATTTCATTAAAACCATCACAATGCTACTCCTGCAAACACTCATTCTACGCCATTTCCAACAACCTCATAAATAAATAAAAGACACGCACGAATACACTTTAAAGAAAACAATATTAAAAAGACAAATAAATGAATAAATAAAGTCTTAAAATCCATTTCTCTCAAATCGATTTGCTTATTTATTTTTAGTTTTAATGTATCGACAACCAAAACAGTGAAAATTCCATCACCGGAAACACTCCTCAGTTTTGGTTTGATTAAATACCGATACATTCGCCCGTTGGCTTTTAAAGCTTTTTTTTTTTTTTTTTTTTTTTTTTTTTGTAATTTAGTTTTAAAGAAATTAGATTCATATGAAAGTACTGATGTATAATATATTAGGTTGGGAAAAAGAAATCCGTTATTTTTACTTGAAACTCAAGACTTTATTTAACATGTTTCGGATTACCAATTTTGGTCAAATAAGCACCGTTTTATTCTGTAATTTGTTGTCATTTTAAAGATAGCATCATAGTGCTTCTGTCACAGAAGTCTTGGTCTTTATTGGCGAAAAACTGTTGTCATCGACTTTCTCAACCTTCTCTTGATGCCAATTTCTTATTTTCTTGCGATGCTAAATTTCCTTAATGATATTGTAATCGTTTGGTGCCAAGTCCGGACTGTAGGGTGGACGTATCAAAACGTCCCAATCAAGTTCCCGAAGTTTCTGGCGAATCACTGTAGATGGATGTGGCTTGGCGTTGTCCTGATAGAACACAACACATATCTTGTTGGCCAATTCTGGCCGTTTTTAGTGAATCGCTAGCTTTAAATGGTCCAGTTGTTGACAGTAGATTTTTAGTATTAGACCATATGGAAGCAACACATTATAAATGATTCCTTTCCACTCCCCCACCAAACGTACAGCAGAATCTGCCTGGCCATTAGTCCTGGTTTGGCCACCGTTTGAACTGCTTCACCGCGCTTTTGTCCACGATCCCTTTCGCACAATGTGTTGTATGGGGACCTATCAATGGACTGTTCGTCAATAGACCCATTTCTCATTCCCAGTTTCCATCCGTTGAAGAAATGGGTCGATTTCATTCTGTTTGGCCAAGTCTTCGCTAGTAGAAATTCGATCCATCATCTTTTGTTTGTGTGTGCGTGTGCGCGCGTGCGTTAATTGATGAGACATCCAAAAAACAAACTTCTTTTTTTCAATCCAGCTTTGTGCATATGGTTTAAAGCTGTTTTTGGACGAATATAAACACGATGAATACAACACGAATATAAAAATATTGTTGTAAATTTATAGGTAAAAATAAAACAAATTAAAAGGACCTGTTTTCCCCCAAATTTAATTCTATTGCATCTTTTATTTTTGTAATGAACACTTCTGACTATGAAATACTGCCGGCTACACTGTCTTATTGTAATCGTAGAAATGTTTTTATTCCTTCCTATCCTTAATAGTTTCAACTCTTCAAAATATGCAGCCCAAAAATAACATATTTCATTAAAATCATCGCAATGCTACTACCGCAACCACTTCCATCACACTGATAAATACACTCATGTCCATAAATTAAGGATAATGAAGTTCAGGCGAAGAAAGAGACAGAAGCAAAACAAATTTGACTTATTTGTAAAGTCTATTTATTAAACAAAAGGTAAATAGCAAAACAGATGCTATATGTTTGACATAATTAATAAAATTGCGATTTTTACTCCCTGGAGCAAATTTCAAATAAGAACCTATTTACAAAAACAATATAACATGGTTAGTATGATGGTTAATATGGAGTATGTCTCCCGGACGATGCAATACAGGCCTTACAACGCCTAGGCATGCTGAGTATCAAATTATCAATCTGATCTTGGGGAATATTACACCACTCATCAAGCAATGCCCTCCGAAGTTCCGGTTGACAGGTGGGAGGGGGTTGACGGGCTGCAACTCGTCGGCCAAGCATATCCCACACAAGCTCTATTGGATTCAAGTCCGGTGAGTAAGCTGGCCAATCCATACGGGTGATATCCTCCAATTGAAGGCATTCGTCTACAATGTATGCACGGTGAGATGGGCGTTGCCATCCATAAACAGAAATTCAGCACCCATGGCGCCCCGAAACAAACGTGCATGTTGTTCCAGAATGACATCCCGATAGATGGGGCCTGTCATCGTTACACTCTGAACATGCAGGTCAGTTCTGGAACCAAGAATAATTCCCCCCAAACGAGCCATCCTGCACCACCGTAACGGTGTCGTTCAATGGTGTTCTCTTGGTGGTAACGGGTACCTGGCGCTCTCCATATGAAAGTCCGGCGAGAATCAGACTGCAAACTAAGCCTGACTCGTCGAAAAACATCACACAAGACCACTGTTGCGGTGTCCACAATGCATGCTCTCTACTCCAGGTTAATCGCAGGCGACAGTGAGTTGCGGTAAGTGGAACACATCTGACAGGCCTACGAGCATATAGACCAATGTGCCCTAAGCGTCTGTACACGGTCTGCCTTGAAACTGTCGTACCGGTAGCTGAAGAGAGCTGACGAGACAGGTCTGAAGCTGTGCTCAGTTTGTTTCTTTTGGCAGTAACTGCTAAATACCTGTCCTCATTCGGCGTTGTAACTCGGGGGGTGACCTGTGCTGTAACATCTACTCACATTACCATCATCTTGGAATCGTTGCCAAAGCCTGGAGATGACACTCAGGGCGATTCCAAGTTCCTCGGATACTTCCAGCTGGGTACGACACATTCCAGTCGTCCGATAATTCTACCACGTAAAAATCATCCAAATGCTTCCTTTGTGCCATAACTATGTGGTTATTGCACTGAAAGGCTTTTAAAGTACTTGTGAAAATTTTACTTCTTTGCAACCATTCCTTATATACCCCTCTCTTACACCTCGTCAGTGTGACGTACTATCCGCGCCATCTGGTGGTTTCCTGTAATTTGCATATTCTTCTTCAAGATGTGTGTGATAATTCTACAGGTGAAATTTTTATTTTAGAGTTCAATTTCTGTGTGATTCTGAATTATCCTTAATTTATGGACATGAGTGTAAATAAAAGACACGCACGAATCTACTTCACCAGGACAAATAAATGAACAAATAATATCTTAAAACGCATCTCGCAAATCGATTTGCTGATTTATTTTCCAGTTTAATGTATCTACAGCCCAGCGGTGAAAACTCTATCACCGGAAACACTCCTCACTTGTCGTTCTGATTAAATACCGATGCATTCGCCCGTCGGCGGTTCGATTCTCCCTCCATAACATTCTTAAAGCCAGTGCAGTTTCGGGAAAGTAGTTTCGATCGCTCCGGATTCGGTTCCCCAAATCAATACTTTTGTCTCTTATTTCTCTCTTTTCCATTTTTCTCTCTGTACCTACCTTCACCACCTACAACTTTTATAGTCTTCATCGGCTGTTTTGTTTTTAGAAATGGACTCGTCCGACGAATAGCATTTATAAAGTGTGATGAATGAAGAAACGAAAACTTCAAAACAAGTCTAATAAATAAGCAGGTTTGTCAAAAATAAGATTTCAATATGACACATATACACAGTCCATGAAATACACGGTGACTCTTTAGCACAAACATAAATGAAGTAAATGTGCATTGTAAAATACAAATATTTTTTACGCACATTAATGTCACACATTAGTTTACATCAGGGGTGTCCAATCCAAATGCTCTTGCTGGCCACTTTGGAAATGCATCCTCATTCCGTGGGCCGAATATAAAATTACATATTCCCCTACTAGATTTAGACACTACAGACATTTTTGGACTGAAAATTGAAACATAATGCGCTCATTATTTTTGTATCTACTAGTATTCTTACTTATAAACACAGATAATATAATAGTAGTAATGGTGCTAAACGCACATTGTAAATAAGTATATAACACTAAAAATGAAATATAAATATAAATGAAATAATTAAAAAATGTTTGACTAGTGCGATGTGCGGTTCTCCACTCTTTCACTTAGCTTTTGCAAATCTAAAGTGCATTGGGTATGAAAAAGATTTCATAACAATTAAGACATTAAACAAGTAATTTCATAACAAGTACAATGTGCATTTCTAATAAATAAACAGGCTTGTCAAAAATAAGACTTTAATTTTATTATGACATATACAAGTGAACCATGAAATACTCGGTGACTCTACAACATAAACACATAAATGAAATCAATTTGCTCAGTGACATACAGATATTTTTCAAACTTAATAATTATCACGACTACAGTTTTCACTAATGTTTACAAACACGTATAATTTGGGAGGGAGAAATTTATGAATCAAAATAGGTCCGAAATAGAATGCAAAAAGCTTTGAATGCAAGTTATTTTTCACATACAATAATTGTCATGCCTATATTTTTCCCCAGTGGTGGCCAACACAAACGATCTTGCGGACTACTTTGGAAATGCATCCTAACTCCGCAGAACCGCCAATAAAATTATCTATCCCCATATTAAGATTAGGTCCACTATAGACATTAATTGGGCTGAAAAATTGAAAACAAGAGGTTAATAGTTTTGCGCTTACTATTATTCTTGCATGTAAACATATATAATATAATATTAAAGATATTAAACGCACACTGTAAAGAAATATATATAACACTCAAAATGAAATATAAAAAATATATAAATATAAACAAAATAAAAAAATGAAATGATTCAAAAATATTTATTTGACTAGTACGATATTTTTGTTTCTCCACTCTTTCACTTAGCTTCTGCAAATCTGAAGTGCGTTGGGTATGAAAAAATCATAACAAATAAAACATTATAACAACTAAGTTTATAACAAGTACACAGTGCATTTCTAATAAATAAGCAGGCTTGTCAAAAATAAGATTAATTTTTATTATGACATAGATACACGGACCCTGAAATCCACGGTGACTCTATAGCACAAACATATAAATGAAGTCAATGTGCATAGTGAAACACAAAATATTTTTC
Source organism: Caerostris extrusa (assembly GCA_021605095.1). Lineage (NCBI taxonomy): Eukaryota > Metazoa > Arthropoda > Arachnida > Araneae > Araneidae > Caerostris > Caerostris extrusa. The sequence goes on along the minus strand of BPLR01009846.1, from coordinate 41,095 downwards.
ACACACATTAATTATTACGTCTGTAGTTTACCCTAATGTTTTCAAACACATAAAATTTAGGAGGATGCAATATGTTTGCAGGATTTGTTTTCTAATGCATGATCCTCTTCAATAAGAAGTTAAATCCGTTATAAATATAGTATATTATTTAAAAAATGGCTAATTTTTGATACAATTTTGCATTTATTGCATACATATAAGTTTTCTCAGATGCAAAGAGGATTCAACATCTTGGAAATTTTTTTAATCATTCATAATACAAAAATACACGCACACTTAATTAAAATCACTTAATATGAATCACACACACATCAAAATGCTTATGATTTAACACACAAACCAAATTATATTTCCCCCTAACCAATAGTCAGCTAAGGCAATAACGTTTAACATACAGCAAATTTCAAGTTGCTGTCAAACCTTCTGTAATGTCACTACTAAACGGCTTACGAATACAATATTGAAATTAAATTAAGCAATATTATTTATTCAATGTTTATATTTAAATCAAGTTAAAATGGAAGAGTAAATATCATATATTGAATATTATAATATATCAGTGTACTATTTTTAACTCATTAAATTAGTATTATATAAATATAAAAACAAAAAAATAATGTAAAGACAACTATACTGGCTCCATTAAAATATTTCGAAACCTATTGAGGCTTTTTGTCCATGGCTCCTCTGTACATTTTTGTTTTGTGAATAGATTTTAATTTCATAAATGATAATACAATTACTAATACTTGTAAGGAAATACTTTTACATAAACAAGCATAACAAAATCAATAATGTAGAGACAAATATGCAGGTTTTATTAAGATATTTCACGACCTATTGAGACTTTTGTCCATGGCTCTGTACATTTTTTATCTTGCAAATGGACTTTAATTCCATAAAAAAAAAATATTTACAAATACTTGCAAGATAATACTTTATGTAAACAAACATAAAATAAGTAATGTAGAGAAAAATATACAGGTTTCATTAAAATATTTCGCACGCCTTTTGCACATGGCTCTGTACATTTTTTTTTTTTTTTTTTTTGCAAATATATTTTAATTACATAAATAAAGATACATTTACAAATACTTATAAGATAATACTTGTGTAAACAAGCATAAAATAAATAATGTAGAGACGAACATACAAGTTTCATTAAAATATTTCAAAATCTATTGAGGCCTTTTGTCCACGGCTCTGTTTATATAAACAAAAATGTACAAGCATAAAAATACTACAACGACAATTAATACATAAATAACATATATTGTTGTCTTTTCATACTTGTAATTTTATCAAATCTAAATTAAAATAAGTGGAATTTGCATAAGTGGAATATACACTATCTGGAAGAAAGTGACGGACACCCCTCGAAAAGTAGAAAAGTCGACAATACAGCTGACACATGCGCAATAATAGGTATCGCGTGTCAGCCATATCCTATAAATACTCTGTGGAGTCGACTAGAGTTGTTTTTTGTCAAGATGCCGCCACGGGAAGAGTTGTCCGAGTTCGAGAAAGGTGTGTTGGTTGGATTGCATCTTGCCAAGATGTCAATTAGGGGAATATCCCGTCTCCGTAACTGCTCAAAATCAACTGTAGCACGTGTTGTGTGTCGCTACAAGACTGAGGGACACTGTCAGAACAAACACCGAAGTGGACGACCTACAGTTCTCACCAGCAGGGACCGGCGGGTGCTCGGCAGGAGGTTCGAAGTAACTGTCAAACATCCATGGATAATATCGCTAATGAGTTTAGACAAGCCACAGGTGTGGCTGTTTCGACCAAGACTCTTCGTATCGAGGCCCATAAGTTAGGTTACACTGGACGTTCGGCGGCCCATAAGCCTTTGATTACGAAAACCAACAAGAAAGCGCGCCTTCGATGGGCCAAAGACCACCGTACTTGGACGACTGGAAACGCGTCCTTTGGAGTGACGATTTACCCTTTTCCGTTCCGATGGGCGTGTTTGGGTATGGAGTTTACCAGAACACCTTTTGCCCGAGTGTGTCGTCCCAACTGTAAAGTTTGGTGGAGGAGGATTGATGGTATGGGCCTGTTTCTCCTGGTATGGGGCTGACCCACTGGTGAAGGTTGATGGTGCGATGAATGCCGATAGATACTGTGATATTCTCGACAATCATGTCCTTCCTACCTTGTGGGCAACGTACGGTATGGATGATTGCTGGTATCAAGACGACAACGCAACATGCCATGTTGCAAAGAGGACTCTTGATTGGTATGTGAACAACAACGTTAAACGCATGGAGTGACCGGCGCAGAGCCCTGATCTTAACCCAATTGAACATCTCTGAGACGAATTGGACCGTCGGTTGAGGGCCTGCACCCCACTCCCCAAAAGCAAGCCTGAACTATCGAACTTCCTGTTAGCCATAGTGACAAGAGGAATTTCCTTCCAAATGTTTAATTTAGTGGAAAGTATGCCCAGAAGGGTTGCAGCTGTGATCGCAGCCAAAGGAGGCCCTACCTCCTATTAATTTTAATAAATATGGGTTTATGTCGTTATAGTGTCGTGTCCCGTCACTTTCTTCCACATAGTGTGTATATATATATGTATATATTCTCTGTTGATGAAAAACGAATGATGTGAATGCATTAGAAATATAGATAATGAAATGTGATGTATATGATAAGTGGAGTGGACAATGGAGTTATACATAAGAATGGAGAAGAATCTTAATAGTTATGAACTTAATACAGTTCGAGTGCTATATCAGTCTACATATTAATAACTATGATTTATTGCTTTGTAATTGAGTTTGAGATCCCAGAGAGTCTGACTATGGTTTGCGACACAGAATATAAATGAAGGCCTTTCGGAAATCCGTGTTAAAAGCTGTGTAAATGACCGGGTTGAGTGCCGAATTGAAGTAGCCCAGCCAAGTTACGACGTTCACCACCCTGTTGGACACGTAGCAGCTGTCGCAGAAGGGCCGGATGACGTACATGAGGAAGAAGGGCAACCAGAACACCACGAACACCCCCATCACTATGCCGAGCACCCTCGCGGCCCTCCTCTCCTTCTGCAGGCAGATCTTATGCTTCTCCTTCATGTAGTGCCTCACGCTCGCAGTTCGAGGGTTTCCGTCGGCAACCAGAGTTCTGCCTTTGGGCCTCGCAGACTCCACAGTGAGATTGTTTTTGTTTGTAAATTCAGTCGTGGCCACTTGCTTGTCGTGCTGATTGGCTGCTTCTGTCTTCTCGTCAGACCCCTTGTTTGCTGATGACGATGTGAACTCGTCCGTGACTGCGATGGTGCTGATTTCTGATTGCATCGACTTCATTGGAATGGTTGATGTGGTGTCGGGACTTTTTCCTCATGGCCGCCAACTTGGCGGCCGCCTTCGCCTTGTGCCTCAGCCGGTCTTTGGCAGCTTCGGAAATCTTGATGTAGACCACCGTCATGATGATCAGTGGTATGTAGAAGGAGCCGCTCGCAGAGTAGACGACGTAGCCTCTCTCCTCGGTGAGTATGCAGGGCGTCTCCTCCGTGAAGTCCTCGGGCCAATTGTTCCATCCTATGAGGGGTGGGGCAGAGATAATCATGCTGACCATCCAGACGGCGGCAATCATGACGAGCACCCTCTTCAGAGTTCTCTTGCTGGCGTAGTTGATGGGATCGTGGATCGCCCAGTACCTGTCCAGGGCGATGGCGGAGAGGTGCAGGATGGACGCCGTGTAGCACAGGACGTTGCACGTGAGCCACATCTTGCAGACAGGCAGTCGAACTTCCACCGAGACATGAGGGTGTAGGCGACGTTTAGGGGGCATCACCAGGATGGCGACGGTGATGTCCGCCACCGCCAGGGACACAATGAACATGTTCTGAACGTTCTGGAGGGGGCGATAGGTGAAGACGGATATGATGACGAGCACGTTGCCGATGATGGTGGCGAGGATGATGATGGCCAGGATCACCGCGGTGGACACGGCCTCCAGGGGTGACATCGGGTAGTCCTCGAAGGGTTCGGTGGTCGTGTTGTCGAACGCTTCCAGAATATCCTCCTCCAGGATGATCTCCATGCTCGGAATGTCTCGTAGGTCCGCCGTGGTGGAACAATTTACAATGCAAACACTGCTTATGGGTCCTGAGACGTCATCCCATCTGCAAGCTACATCATTCGTTGTGCATTAGCGAATACTGCAGGGTTACTTGCCACAGAAATATCTGTAAAAAATAAATATTAATTTAATCATACGGAGAAGATGATATCATTACAAAAAATTGTTAATATGTATATAATTATGTAAACTTGATTATTTTGAAAGTGTTTTGTAATTATTAATTCATTTACAAAGAGAATTCTTTTATTTTTGTAACACTGTATATGAAAAATACTTGAATATTTTAACAAAGTACTCTACATTTTAATATTGTGCATATAACAGTTGGAAGAACCGTTTGAGTTTAGAAAACCTAGACATACTGAAGGACCTCCCTAGGAGTGTCGAACCATCCGAATGGCGACGGGGAAGACTATTTACAAGAGCCCCTTAGCCGCATCAGGGATCGCTGACTCGCCAATCTGCCCACTTTGCTCCAGACCCTGCAGACCCCCTCCCATCTTGCAGTGCACTTGACGATGCCGACAGAAGCTACAAGGGGAAGGCAAACCTTTATTGGATGGCACGGCATCGAATGGCCGAGAGGCCAGGGACGGGCGTTGGATGAAATGAAGTATTTAAAGAAATTTGCCAGAATATAAGAGTTTTTGCAGGCTGTTAAGATCAACCTTAACGATAATTCAATGTTTTCGTTTTTCTTTGGGGTAAGAGGGGGAGGGGTCAAAAATTATCGTTCGAAGGGTTATGATTTTGACTTGCCAAAAGGACTTTTTAACTTTTTGATCCCGTACCGTTTCCCTCTTCTTCCAGTATCTTCAGTTCAAAGTTGAATTCATTGTGACGAGGGGTTCCTTTTTTTGACAGAATTTTGAAAGGGGGGAGTGTAATTATAATCACCCCGTTTTGAGCATCTAGTTTTTCACTATACATATTTAGTGTTTTATATACGATACAAATTATTTATATATCTAAGGTGTGAATATTTTATAATAATTAATTTAAAAAATGAACAAAATAAATTATCCATTATTTAATTTTTCTTTTTTGACATTTTTTAAAGACGTACAATCAGTCAAAGTTACAAAACTGTTAACATACTACTGTTATAAATATAGTGTTGTTTTCTTCTATGGCTGTACTGATTCCTAAACATACTTGAACTTCCAGTTAAAAGTGAACTTTCCTCGGATAATGCTAATCCGAACAGATGCTTTGGAGCGCCCGGGTGGTGCATTCTGATTTCACCCATCGCATTCCGTACAAAATTAGCATATTAATTGAGGCCATGAATGCGCCTCTTTTCATACACGCGAACCATCATTGACACCCAATTACATGTCTCGTGATGTGCGGATTGTCAATTCAATGATAAGCATCGTTTTGGATAGGTTTGATAAGGGTGCGTGTTATTGGGTGATGAGTGAGGCATACATATAAAGGCTTTGGAAGATTATTTTATTAAAAAAAAGGGAATTTGTTTAATTTAATTTAGTTATGTTATTAGATTTAAATCGAATCATTACGTTGGTAAAAACGATTGATCGAAAACTGCGTTTCTTTTTATACTATAAAATTAAATAGCAATGTTTAATTTCGTTGAAAAGGTTCTCTTTTTTTATTACATATTGATAAGAACTAAAAAAGAAACATGTTAAGTTTTGAGACAAAAGAAATGAGTTCAAATATTTTATTATTGGAAAAATAATCTCCGTAGAAGATCACACAAATCTTATACAACCTGTATAAAAAGTAGTACTAACTGTACAATTCTAAGATATCTAGCTTCAGAAGCAATTTATACAAAATACCCTCAAAATGACTGGCTTCATGTGTATATGGACTGCACAAGGGTGGATAGCAGCATTTTCGCTGGCGAAGGAATTTATAGTAATACTTTCTTTAAATCTATGTCCCTGTTGGTAAATATGCTATTGCCGAATAGTACTGAGGAGAGGTAGAAGCAAACCGAATAGCATTGAAGCAGTTAATTTGTCGCCCTGTCCTTTTAAAAGGTGGTATTTTTCTCTGATTCAATGAATGCAATAATTTCTATATATCCAACATCTTTTTCCAAGTGAGAATAGAATATTTGAGTGCCTATCTTTAATGTACCAGCTGAAAGCACGAGTAGATAACTTTATCTTCCAGTGGATTCCACCCCAGCCTGAAGTCCCTGGTAATGATGCTGCGGACTGTCTTGACAAAAAAGGATGCATCCATTCTTCAACTACACAGTGGAACTGTACCTTTTCGATCCATAAAATTATACATATGTCAAATTATGAAGACAACGTCCTATCAAGAACTTAATCAAAGAAATGATCATAAACATTGGTTCGATCTTCTGCAGTATGTCCCAGATTGGTGTGGTTTGGTTTGTTGCTCTACGTTCATCTTGTGTACACAAGGGCTAAACAGACAGGGACCTATAGTTTAAAGTGGACTCCGCACCCCTCACAAACTTCCATGACAACACCGGGGCTCGAACCAGAAGGCTGTATTACCGAGCGCCAGAGCGCTAGCCACTCGGTCATTCAGGCAGCCACAGTAAGTTCCAGAAGTGAAGCTATTGCATCCTTCCGCCTGGCATGATTGTCTTGCGAAGCATTTATTTATAATTTGTATTTCTCCAGCACCCTGCTACCCCCATCTGCTATTTCAAGAATGCTCATTAGTATTGTTCCTCTGCCCAGCCTCATCTGTTGAAGGTGTCTGCATTAAATTTTGGGCAATACTGGCAAGCGAGAGAACTTATGGACAAATGCTGAAAAAATTAAAGATTTGGTGCTTGCAAATCGTCGATTTACAATTAGAGACTTTGCTGCTGATGTTGGAATTTCAAAAGGATCGGTCAATTCTATTTTAAAAGATGTTTTGGGCCTCAAACGCGTCAAATTTCGATTGGTACCGAAAACACTGAATTTTTGGAAAAGCATCATCGCGTTGAAGTGTGTGAAAAAATGCTTTCTCACTATCAGGTCAAGTTGAAAGGCATCATAACTGGAGATGAGACTTGGATTTATGGTTACGACCCGGAAACAATCGATCAATCGAGAGAATATCTTGACAAAAGTGAAGCAAGACCGAAAAGAGCACTCCAAAGTTGCTCAAAAATCAAGATCATGTTGGCTGTTTTCTTCGATTACCGTAGTGTGGTGCACTATGAATTCCTTCCACCGGGCCAAACTGTCAACAAGGAATATTATTTGAGTGTTATGCTTCGTTTGCGTGAAGCTATTCGCAAAAAGAGGCCCTATTTATGGAAAGACAACTCTTGGCTTTTGCATCACGCCACGATAATACGCCAGATAATGCTTGGCCACGATAATACGCCAGCTCACACTGCATTGATTCTTCGTGACTTTTTCGCCAAAAATGAAACCCATATCATTCCACAATCACTGTATCGACTTGATTTAGCACCGTGCGACTTCTGGCTATTCCCTAAACTCAAAAGACCACTCCGGGGATACCGTTTTGAGTCGATTGAAGAGATTCAACGTGAATCAGCTCTGTCTTTGAAGGCCATCCCTGCCGACGACTTTTTAGCATGCATTGAGGATTGGAAAATAAGCTGTCATAAGTGCATTGTGTCCGGAGGGGATTACTTTGAGGGTGTTGAAATAAATTTGGAAGAATAAATAAAGAGTTTTTGAAAGAAAAAAAAATTGGTCTTACTTTTCGGTCACAGTAGTATGTGCATGTGTATTTAAGTGCATGAACGGTCAGGTCAGGTTTTGGGAACATCGCAAGCAGAAATACAGATAGCAAAATGTCGAGGTACAAATTCAATGAGCCATTTAGATTGCGGTTTTAGGAATGGGCAATCCTTCGGAGTAAGTACCATCACCAGTAAGGTTGGTTTGGCTCGTCGCTCTACGGTCATCTTGTGCACACTTTAGTCTAAATAGACCGGGACCTACAGTGTAACGTGGATTCCGAACCATCAACAAACATCCATGCCACCGCCCGGACTCGAACCTGAAGCCTTCGGTACCAACGGCCAGAGCGATAGCCAGTTGGCCACCAGGCCGCCAAGTAAGGTTGGAGATCAGAAATGTGTCCTATTGATAGCTCCAAAAACAAAAGAAAATATATTCTGAAGTTAGCGCATGAAACTTCACCTGGAGGTTATTTAACAGTTAAAAGAACAAAAGTTTGTATTGGAAATCCTTCTTGGTAGGAGATAACGCCCAGAGATCTAAAACTACTCTGTGAATCGTGTCACGACAGCCAATTATTAAAAATATTTATAAGAAATGATGGATCGTAGCTTTGAACATCCATTTCAAATACACTCATGTCCATAAATTAAGGATAATTCAGAATCACACAGAAATTGAGCTCTAAAATAAAAATTTCACCTGTAGAATTATCACACACATCTTGAAGAAGAATATGTAAATTACAGGAATCCACCAGATGGAGCGGATAGTACGTCACAATGACGAGAGTGTAAGAGAGGGGTATATAAGGAATGGTGTCAAAGAAGTAAAATTGTTCACAAGCGCTTTAAAAGCCTTTTAGTGCAATAACCGCATAGTTATGGCATAAAGGAAGCATTTGGATGATTTTTACGTGGTAGAATTATCGGACGACTGGAATGTGGACGTACCCAGCTGGAAGTATCCGAGGAACTTGGAATCTCCCAGAGTGTCATCTCCAGGATTTGGCAACGATTCCAAGATGATGGTAATGTGAGTAGATGTTACAGCACAGGTCGCCTCCGAGTTACAACGCCGAATGAGGACCGGTATTTAGCAGTTACTGCCAAAAGAAACAGACGGAGCACAGCTTCAGACCTGTCTCGTCAGCTCTCTTCAGCTACCGGTACGACAGTTTCAAGGCAGACCGTGTACAGACGCTTAGGGCACATTGGTCTATATGTATACAAATAGTCTTTCAAACACAGAATCTGCTGTATTCCTTTAAACCGTTGGAGTATAATTGGAAGAATTTTCTAGCCTAAGGGTTTAAAGTAACTAGGCCAATCACAGTTGTGAAAACCTTCGGTGTGGTACTGTTTAGTCAAGTTTTGAACACAACGGTCTTACTTTGGCCACTGATGTATCACATTTAAATAGCTCGACTTTGACCGTCACTTTACTTCAGAAGCACTCTTTCACTCTGCTTTAAGGGATCCTTATGGGAATTAAGATCAAAGCAAAGCAGTGATCTTCATTAAGCGAGGATACATTCGTAGTGCTTGAATTGGGATCCAATAGTTTGAATACTATTTTAGTACGACTAGGTGCCAATACTAGGATATTTTGAATACTAGGACAGTGGGACTAGGTACCAATGCTAGGATAGTTTGTATACTAGGATAGTAGGAGTAGGAGTAGGAGTAGGTACCAATATTAAGATAATTTGTATATTAGGACTAGGTACCAATATTAAGATAGTTTGAATATTAGGATAGCAGGACGAGGTACCAATATTAGGATACAATATTAGGACTAGGTACCAAGATTAGCTTAGTTTGAATACTAGAATATTTTGAATAAGAAACCCGTAAATATTTCTTACTGATAAAAAATTAGAAAAATAGCAAAATGAGACGTGGAAAAAGGCTTTGATTAATACAGTCTTTAATCATTTTTAATTTAAAAACGACTAATAAACATCTGTAATTTGTAATGTAATACCCATTTGATTTTTAAAAGTCCTTTAAATATTTTCCATATAAAGTATTGTTGTAGATGATTGCCACTGCACAGTTTAAGAACAAATCTATTTCATGAAATTATTGCATGATTTTCTTTAATAAACCGTGTTTTGAAAGAATCCTGAAAAAGAAGAAACACATCACGCAAGATTACATGTGGCTTTCCGATTTCAACTTATTTGTTTGTAAACATATTATTCGAAATGAAACATTTCTTTTCAAAACAAAATCCTTTTGTTTTCAGCTTGATATTCAGATTATTTTAGGTTTGAATTAATTATAATAATAAACTCGCATCACATAATAATATTTAACTAATTTGACTATTAACTTAATTTTCTATGCTAGCATGCTTATGCAGAAGGCATAAACATTATTATTTAAAGAAGTAAAAGCATCTTACAATGATAAATAGCTACCATTTTAGAATTCTTTATGTGTTTATTTTCCTATATTAGGCAAAGATTTGTGTAATAAGAAATATCATAAGCAAATGTTTTGTGTCTGTGCTGTATTGTATCTGCATTTATTATAACCAAAAAAATATGTAGACAGATTTGTATCTGTGTTGTGTTGTATTGTATCTATATTTAGCATTTGTATTTACTAATTTTATTTTATTTTTAAATTTTATTTGACATTTCGAAAAAAATGTGTTTTTTCATTGCATTACTTATTTATTTTTTTATTGGTAGCGTAACAAAAAATAATAAAAAGTGAACGTTTTCAATTAAAAAAATACATCAGGATTTCAAAATGAGGCTTTAAATCATCAGTTACAATAGCATCTGAACTCATTATTATTCGGTCGATACTTGCGAAAAAGTAATAATTTAGACCTCAAATGAGTTAATGTGTGCTTTCATTACATAAAAAAATATGTATTCATAAAAAGTCCATTTTTTCTCCCGATTCCTTTCAAAAATCAAGACATAATTCTAATTAGATTTTTTTTTATAAAAAACTGTAATTTGTTTATTGCAAACAAGTAACAGAAATAAGTAACGACCTTATTTTGAACGCTTTCTACACTCATGTCCATAAATTAAGGATAATTCAGAATCACACAGAAATTGAACTCTAAAATAAAAATTTCACCTGTAGAATTATCACACACTTCTTGAAGAAGAATATGCAAATTACAGGAAACCACCAGATGGCGCGGATAGTACGTCACAATGACGAGAGTGTAAGAGAGGGGTATATAAGGAATGGTGTCAAAGAAGTAAAATTGTTCACAAGCGCTTTAAAAGTCTTTCAGTGCAATAACCGCATAGTTATGGCATAAAGGAAGCATTTGGATGATTTTTTACGTGGTAGAATTATCGGACGACTGGAATGTGGACGTACCCAGCTGGAAGTATACGAGGAACTTGGAATCGCCCAGAGTGTCATCTCCAGGCTTTGGCAACGATTCCAAGATGATGGTAATGTGAGTAGATGTTACAGCAACGCCGAATGAGGACCGGTATTTAGCAGTTACTGCCAAAAGAAACAGACGGAGCACAGCTTCAGACCTGTCTCGTTAGCTCTCTTCAACTACCGGTACGACAGTTTCAAGGCAGACCGTGTACAGACGCTTAGGGCACATTGGTCTATATGCTCGTAGGCCTGTCAGATGTGTTCCACTTACCGCAACTCACTGTCGCCTGCAATTAACCTGGAGTAGATGCATTGTGGACACCGCAACAGTGGTCTTGTGTGATGTTTTCCGACGAGTCCAGGCTTAGTTTGCAGTCTGATTCTCGCCGGACTTTCATATGGTGAGCGCCAGGTACCCGTTACCACCAATAGAACACCATTGAACGACACCGTTACGGTGGTGCAGGATGGCTCGTTTGAGGAGGAATTATTCTTGGTTCCAGAACTGACCTGCATGTTCAGAGTATAACGATGACAGGCCACATCTATCGGGATGTCATTCTGGAACAACATGTACGTTTGTTTCGGGGCGCCATGGGTGCTGAATTTCTGTTTATGGATGACAACGCCCATCCTCACCGTGCAAACATTGTAGACGAATGCCTTCAATTGAGGATATCACCCGTATGGATTGGCCAGCTTACTCACCGGACTTGAATCCAATAGAGCATGTGTGGGATATGCTTGGCCGACGAATTGCAGCCCGTCAACCCCCTCCCACCTGTCAACCGGAACTTCGGAGGGTATTGCTTGATGAGTGGTGTAATATTCCCTAAGATCAGATTGATAATTTGATTCTCAGCATGCCTAGGCGTTGTAAGGCCTGTATTGCATCGTCCGGGAGACATACTGCATATTAACCATCACACTAACCATGTTATACTGTTTTTTGTAAATAGGTTCTTTTTGAAATTTGCTCCAGGGAGTAAAAATCGCAATTTTTATTAATTATGTCAAACATATAGCAACTTTTTTTGCTCTTTACCTTTTGTTTAATAAATAGACTTTACAAATAAGTCAAATTTGTTTTGCTTCTGTCTCTTTCTTTGCCTGAACTTCATTATCCTTAATTTATGGACATGAGTGTATCTTGGGACCAATAGAACCAAAGTCATCCCACGTACGTTCTATGTGCAATCGATTAGCAGAGCGCTGATCAGAAGAAATAACCTATTAAGTGGGCAGTAAGAATCAAGTTGATTACATTGATTTGTAAAATCACTCCTGTGTGGAAAAGAAAATAAATCAACTGTTACAGATAATTACAATCATTATTCCCAACTCAACTCAAAAGAACTTTTCTAAATTTTTCAGAGTTATTCAGTGTTTTTTAAAGTAAAAAATTAAGCGCATCTGAAATCATACTTTAACTCAGTATTGTAAGAAAACAGCAACAAATTTATGAAATTCTAGAATTACTAAAAACAAAAGTTGGAAAACAAATAAAAGAACGCCTGGAAAGAGATTTAAATTTAAGTCAGCCTTCAATGACAAAAATGCTTACCAAATCGTTTGTGTTACAAAGGACGGCAGGATTCGATTATGTTGCGATTATCGGACTCAATGCAGAAAGTATCACTTCATCAATCAAAGTTTGAACAACTTTACTGCAAAGCATGCATACTAAAATATTTAACTATATTTGATATCATGAAATTTCATTGAAAGAAAATAGTCTAGAATTGACCAATTTCTTCTTGTCCAATGCTCAATATCAATGAAAAGTTATGCTTTCGAATTGTATGGAGCTCATAGAACATTTCAATGGGTCATGAATAAGATTTTACGACTTTATAGCGAGTTTGCTGAAAGTTTCGAGGACATATTTTTTTAAATTGGCGAGATCATCTAAAGCATATACAAGAAATTGTGGAAACTTTAAAAGAATTTTATTTCTCAGTTAGTTTAAGTAAATGCACTTTTCGCATAAGGGTGACCACTCTCCATACAAAGTAAAATTCCTTTCTAGGCATATTTAGAAAAATTCCGGATCGTTCGCATACAACCGGGACACCATATAAGCTATTTTAAAGACCATACGAATAAGAAAATTATGCATCAGTTATTAATAACATTTATGTTTAAAACCTTGTAAAAAGTAGTTAATTTAATAAATATTTTCAAAACTTGACCATCCTACAGAAAATCATAAAATATGAAATTTCTTTGATATCACTAGAATTTAAAATCGCCATCCATTAATGGTAAAAACCAAAAGCATTTTTGACAGAAAAATTGTTGTACTACTCAGCCAAAACTTTTACTATGGGAAGGTATAAAATAATTATACACATAAATCTTGTTCAATCTACTGTAGCGACACCTATTGATGGAAAATGGAGTACAAATTTAATAACTTCTACTTACACTGTTAAAAAGGGAATTTTCCCACTAGAATGAAAACAGAACGCAGTTGGCGTTAGAAATGGAATAAATATGTTGTAAATATGAAAATGGAATATCGTCTTTTTTTTTTTTTGGCCGTCTAGATTTTAATAACACTACGCAACCTTTACAATACCGCCACACTACCAAGGCTCACTATATACTACATCAGGCTTAATTAGCAAGTTAAATAAATGCATCGATTGGTAGAAGGAGAAAGTTACAATCTAATAATAGCGTCAAATAATGATTCTAATTAGAGATCCTTTTCTTCTATACAATTTAATTTCCCATAATTATAACCTATATATATCTAGTTGGCAGTGGTTCGACAAAAATGGGTCAAGAGAAGATCATATAACCGAAATTGTAGGATGTTAAACTTTCAAATTACGAACAAAATTATATTTTGCAACAAATCAATTGAAGAAATAACTAAAATTATAATAATAGAATTATTAGTAAAAAATTATTACATCATTTTTAACCATGGAGGAAAAAGCCATATGCGTTTAGTCAGACCCTCCCCCGACTTATGAAATCATTCGAGGTTGAGGATGTTGTATAATGTGTTCGACTACAATATGTTCCTAGGAAAGCATGAAAAATTAATGGTAAATTTAAAGAAAAGTAAGTTTAAATTATGATGAAAAATGGATAAACATTGGTCAACCTACGATACTTTATTCCATAAAAATTTTTAATGCTAGAACTAACTTACCAAGATATAGCATAATGAGGAAATTCTAAATTTAAATTTCATAATACACAACAAATAAAATATTATACAAATAATTGCAACCCCATTATGTAAATGAAACAATCCAGTCAGCAAAACCTTAGAAATCTTCCCAATCTTTTTCCTACATTAATATTATATTAACTATTGTCTCATCTTTCTCAATGAAATAAGGTCAGCTTAATAAGTAACATTTAGATTTACTATAACTTTTTAAAATGTTGTGAACATTTAAGAAAAATACATATATTTTAAATTAAATAAAAATACCGCACAATACTAATTTCTTTTAAATTATATTTGTGTATACAGCAAAATTTTACGTTTTAAATTCGCATCCTATATGGGATTGCTTTTATAGCAAAAAGAACTCCAAGTTATAGCATAATTGTATTATTTTTATGATATCTGTGAGAAATACATCCCTTCACATACACCCCCAAATAGCTTATTTTAAATTTCTTCAAGCAAAATTTGAAATCCTTTATTATTTAATGTTTTCTTACAGTAAACGAACCTTTATTGATTACGATATAATTTCCAATTTTTTTTCGAATTGGGAAATAATGTACACAATTAAAATTTTTAATTTCATTGTAGTTAATTTGCTTGAAACTCATCAATAGAAATTGCTTTAAAATAGTGTATCCCTCTTTCATATTGATCTTCATAAAATATTAGAAATTAGCTTCATTAAAAGAAAATCTCAGGCTAAAACTTTTTACACAAATGAGACTTAATAAATATTGAACTTCAAAATACTTTTATACTGGATTTACGGAATTTTCTATGTTATGAAAAAAATATTTTTAAAATTGACAGAAACTGAGTTTAACAAAATGATTTACATAATAGGCACATTTTAAATGAGTGATATTTCTATTTATATATAGTATATATATATAGACTATTTAAGTATTAAATATATGGGAAAAGTCGTTTAAATTATTAGAATATTTTAACAAAATAAGTTGAAGTGGTGAAACATGTATGTTCAAGGTAAGGAACCTTGCTTTATTAATCACTTGCTAAGAGACAATCACATCTGTAGTATTTTTCTAACTTTTATACCTTACTTTGCGGCCTGGTGGCCAACTGGCTATCGCTCTGGCCGTTGGTACCGAAGGCTTCAGGTTCGAGTCCGGGCGGTGGCATGGATGTTTGTTGATGGTTCGGAATCCACGTTACACTGTAGGTCCCGGTCTATTTAGACTAAAGTGTGCACAAGATGACCGTAGAGCGACGAGCCAAACCAACCTTACTGGTGATGGTACTTACCCGAAGGATTGCCCATTCCTAAAACCGCAATCTAAATGGCTCATTGAATTTGTACCTCGACATTTTGCTATCTGTATTTCTGCTTGCGATGTTCCCAAAACCTGACCTGACCGTTCATGCACTTAAATACACATGCACATACTACTGTGACCGAAAAGTAAGACCAATTTTTTTTTTTTCAAAAACTCTTTATTTATTCTTCCAAATTTATTTCAACACCCTCAAAGTAATCCCCTCCGGACACAATGCACTTATGACAGCTTATTTTCCAATCCTCAATGCATGCTAAAAAGTCGTTGGCAGGGATGGCCTTCAAAGACAGAGCTGATTCACGTTGAATCTCTTCAATCGACTCAAAACGGTATCCCCGGAGTGGTCTTTTTGAGTTTAGGGAATAGCCAGAAGTCGCACGGTGCTAAATCAAGTCGATACAGTGATTGTGGAATGATATGGGTTTCATTTTTGGCGAAAAAGTCACGAAGAATCAATGCAGTGTGAGCTGGCGTATTATCGTGGCCAAGCATTATCTGGCGTATTATCGTGGCGTGATGCAAAAGCCAAGAGTTGTCTTTCCATAAATAGGGCCTCTTTTTGCGAATAGCTTCACGCAAACGAAGCATAACACTCAAATAATATTCCTTGTTGACAGTTTGGCCCGGTGGAAGGAATTCATAGTGCACCACACTACGGTAATCGAAGAAAACAGCCAACATGATCTTGATTTTTGAGCAACTTTGGAGTGCTCTTTTCGGTCTTGCTTCACTTTTGTCAAGATATTCTCTCGATTGATCGATTGTTTCCGGGTCGTAACCATAAATCCAAGTCTCATCTCCAGTTATGATGCCTTTCAACTTGACCTGATAGTGAGAAAGCATTTTTTTCACACACTTCAACGCGATGATGCTTTTTCCAAAAAATTCAGTGTTTTCGGTACCAATCGAAATTTGACGCGTTTGAGGCCCAAAACATCTTTTAAAATAGAATTGACCGATCCTTTTGAAATTCCAACATCATCAGCAAAGTCTCTAATTGTAAATCGACGATTTGCAAGCACCAAATCTTTAATTTTTTTTGGATGTGAGCTTCGTCGGTTGAGGTTAATGGTGACCAGAGGGCTCTTCGTCTTCAACGCGTTCTCTGCCTTGTTTGAACTGCTTATACTACTTGTAAACATTTCTTTCCGATATAGTTTGCTCACCGAATTTCTTCTGAAGCATTCTATACGTTTCTGCACACAAATATTCATTCCACAAACAAAAAATTTAATGCAAGTTATTTGCTCAATTAATTCAGACATTTCAAAAACCGACGAAATCACTTTTAGCGTCTCAGAAAGCCAAACTTAACTCACACACTAATGAATATTTTGACGTGAAATTTCACACAGATGTCAAGGACAGTGCCAACAACCTAAACGTTTGGACACAGTAGTATATATATAAACTCATAAGACTACAGACCTCTATTGTTTTGCCCTCCAATTGACATATACAATTGGTTTTACTTTTTGGGCACTGCAGTATATATATATATGTGTGTGTGTGTGTGTGTGTGTGTGTGTCTATGACTATGAAGTCTGTGCAGAAATGTAAAGGCAGAAGTAGGGACCGAAATAAATAGATTTTTTAATGAAATTAAAAGTAGGGCAAAAATCGAGTCCAAAGAGTCAGTTACATACATACATACAAACAAACAAACAAACATACAGGTGAAACTAATAAAAGCGTATTAAAAGGAGGTTAATATGGGATATAGCCTCCCCTTACAGATATACAGGACTCGCATTGTTATTTAATACTGGAAATTAGGCAATTTATGAATTCCTGTGGTAATTGGCCCCACTCGTTCAGCAATGCTGTTTTCAGCCCCTGGAAGGTTCTTGGAGGGGGTTGGGAGTTGCATTGCAATCCATCCGGCAAATATTCTCACTTCCCAGAAGATCGTTGACCAGATGAGTTCTATGTGATCGCGTGTTGTCGTCCATTAAAATGAATTCAGTCACAGTGCCTCTTTCAAAGACATGGAGAGGTGTGCTGCCATGCAGCATGATGCCTGCTCAGGCCATCAAACCTCCGTTGGCATAATGGTCAATTTCTCAGACATTGGAGTTACAGGTAGAAGATTTATATGAAAGTATGTCGAGAATCAGTGGTTATGCTGAACCACGACTCATCAGTGAAGAGAATGGTCAACCACTAATCCACGTTCCAATCTCTATGATACTTCCACCATGCTAAACGGACTCTCCTGTTCACAGAAGTAAAATAAGTCTTCTTCAATAGGAAGGTCTTAAACAATAGGTCTTCTTGCAAACAACCCTCCCGGAAACAGTAACCCTTGAAACTCTCCTTCCTCTGGCAGTATAGAAGTCTCTAGACCAGGGGTGGCCAACCCAAATGATCTCGTGGGCGACTTTGGAAATACATCATAACTCGGCGGACCACATAAAATTATATATACCCATATTAGATTTAGACACCCTATAGACATTCTTTTGGAGTGAAAAATTGAAACATAATGAGTTATTATTTTGTATTTACTATTATTCTTACATGTAAACTTAGATAATATAATAATAATGATACTAAAAGCACATTGTAAAGAAATATATAACACTAAAAAATAAATATAAAAAAAAAAAATACATAAATATAAATGGAATAAAAAAATGAAATCATTAAAAAATATTTATTTTACTAGCGCAGTATTTGTTTCTTCACTCTTTCACTTAGCTTTTACAAATTGATCTCAATTTGGGTATTTGCACATCGTAATGGGCGTTGCAGGTTAGCTCCGTAATGTTTGAGCGTGTTTTGTGTTTGGTCAATTTCATTTTAGAAAAAAAAAAACGATTCTCAGGTGTAAGTTGAACCAATAGCGCTGCTAACAACTTCAACTAAGAGTCTGGTTTGCTCTGCTATCAACAATCAACTATGAGTATCTAGGGATGGTCACTTAAAGTGAAACATAGAACCTGTTAAATTAGATGTTCCAAGATGCACGCGCATCATGAGTTCGCAGAATATAATTCAATTATTCTGCGAACTCATAACTGTAAACTCATAAACAAAACAGGCAATATCTGTCATATATTCGCAAGAATATTATTTTAAAATCAAAGTTAATTTTTTTCTCATAATTTCGATAGTTAATTTTTGAATATATGGAAACATAATGTATTTTTATAATACAATGGTTTTCACAACTTATAAAATAAATATAATTTGTAAAATAGCCAAAGTGGGATAAAACTCACGCTCCGGAAAAATATTCAAGGTACGATTAGACGATAAGAAAATTTCGTACGTTATACATATTCTTTGGAGTTGGAAAATTGCTTATGGCTTTCGCTGGATCTGGTCGTACACAATCTCATGATACAAGATGTCCAAGTATTTTAACCTCTCGTGCACCGAAAAAGTATTTATTTGTGTTGAAGACAAGGACAACTTTGGGGCAACGGGCGTACCGGTTACGGAGTTCCAAGGTGGTTTTAAGAACCACAATACCTCCACATCTTAAAATAGTTAGAAAATTTGCACAAAATGAGGTTGCTTAAATTAAAGAATATTAATAAATAAAATAAAACAATTAAAATTTAAGAAAAACATCTCTTGCTTGAGAACAATTAAAGCAAGAGATCGAAAAAGCTTAGCTATCGGTACAATTAGGAGTCCGTAGTGATGCCCCCAAAAAAAAATAAATAAATAAAAGGTTAAAGTTAAAATTTTTAATTTTAACTTTAACCTTTTAAGTTAAAAATAAAATAAAGCAAAGGAATTAAGAATAAAATTAGTAAATGTGCATAGAATTTACAAGAAATTAAGTAAAAACGTAAAAAACATACAAATAATATCTTCAATTGATGATTGACTGGCTCGCCGACAGAAGAACAACTTTAATGCACTCCAAAACAGTTCTCAATAGAGTGAGGCGATCTTCGAATGTTTCTGAGAATACTATTATATCACCCAGATTCCACGGACACATAGTCCATTATTCTCTCGAAGGTAGTAGGCAAATGGCATGATTAGCCCACGGTTACAGAGCCCAAACGGCATGACTTTAAATTCTCACTAGCCTTCTGGTGTAATGAATGCCGTCTCGAGATCAGCTCCATCTACTTCGATTTGCCAATAAACCGAACAGAAGTCTATAGAAGAGAAGAAGTTGGCACCTTTCAAGCAGTCTTGTCAATACGAGGTAGACATGTCTTTCTTAATGATCTTATTTAGCAGACGTTACCACGTAAAAAATGGTGAGGAGTTTCAGACGGTTTTACGATTCCTTTCCCGAGTATTTTCTTAACTGCTCATGGGATACGATTTTCGGTGGGCGAGACTCGGTAAGCCTTTCGATTGATAGGAGCATAATCACAGTGTTTACCAGGTGTTAAATTGTCGCTCGATTAGTTCCCGACTTCTCCATTTTAGTGAATGCTCCGGAAAAAGTTCGGAGAAATTTAACTAGCTTTGCTTTTTGATTAAATCATAGGCTACCATTAGTGAGTAGTCGACTAGAGGTACCGATGCATCCTTTTTGTGCAATAAGACAATCTGAGAAGTCAATTATCGTATCGTATATAATTATCGACTTTCATCTAGCAGCTCAGCCAGACCTATACACATTACCTTCAGAATAATGTTTCTTTATGGTTGAGCGTTGGAGACCTAGATCTCACCCCGATCATTATTGTATGAAATGATTATGGATGTTATAGAGATATCCTATTCGAAAAGCAATTTCTTGTAGCTCTTTACAAGTATGGATTCCGATTCGAGGTCCTGTTACCGTTACTTTAGTGAGAAAACGACTTACTTTAGTGAGGAGGAGCGTGCAATCTTCTATAGCATGCAGCTTCCATGCTTCAGGCTTTGCGGGACCTTGGCATGCATCATAGAAAAATAGTTCCCTCCAACTACAATCTATTATCACGGTTTGAGAAGCTGCTAGGAAATCTCACCCAACGATGATGTCATGGCTGCAAAACTACAAATTCATATGGCATCTCCTAGCTATTTATAACAATACGCAAGACACTATTTTCTATTGACTGAATCAAGTGTCCATAAGCAACTTTAAAAGCTATATTTTTGACATTAGAAAGACATAGCTTAATAACATAATATAATGACATAACTTTCTTTAAATATCGCCTATACTTATTTGAAACAACTGAGAAAGACTCTACGGAATCCAAAAGGGTTCGTAAGAACTTATTATAGAGATGATTACCAGACATCTTTGCTGTCGACAGAGGAATTTCTATGTATGCGGCCACACCTCCTTGAGATGCCACTCCATTCAGTTTTCCTCCTCCCTACAGCTCGGAGATTGTTACAGGTCACCATTTCGCCGATCCAATCAGTGTTAGGGATTGACTTCGAGAGAATCGGAGATTAAGGTGTGGTAGTTAGAAATCTTCATCGTCAACTTGGTTGTCATTATATCCGCATAGTCGATAATTTTAAAAATGGCTTCTTTTCCCTGCTGTAGCCCACAGTGAAAACAGACTGGTCTTATTTCGGCTGTTGTCCATAACTCAGTCTCCGTTAGCCGCAGCCGAGAGCTATAAATAGGAGCTCTTAGTTCTCTTGCTTTGGCAGCTTGCGTTAGTCGTTGTCGGGATTGAGACAGGTACCAAACCTCTTTCAATTTCATCTTGCACTATTTCCTCTAGTTATTGGGAGTATGTTTCTAAAAGGCTCATCTATTTGGTTTAGCATTACAATCCTGCGTACGAGGGATACCAAATCAGTTTCTTTTACCATAACTACAATTGTCACAACATTTGGCAGCACCGCAAACTTCCGCTGTTCAACTATTTTTTGCTTCATGTCTTCGATAGTGGTTCCATTGGCAATTTTCTTCCTTAAAAGTGCCTGGTTAACATCCTTAGCAACACTTTTCATTAGGTGCGATAGTTTTCATTTTCAGTCACAGTGGAAATAACCTGTTAGTAAAGTCCCAAGACACTCTGAACATAAAATTGTGTATTCTCCCCGATGTTGCGTTCTGTACTTTTAATCGTGTTTCAGCTTTTACCGTATACTTCCGATGACCGTCAAAAATTCCACTTAGACCAGCTTTAAACACTTCCCATGAATTCAGAGTATCCTCGTAGTTCAGATACCATTGAAGAAGTAAATACTGGTCAGGCACATCAGGTTGAACTTAGCCACTCTGTCATATTCTTTGTGTTATTTACTAGGAACTTTCCCAATTTCCCTAGCAAGATTGATGGGCTCCTCAGTTGGTTGTACATAGATGATATAATAATATTTTGTCAAATTATGATAAGTTTTCATCATAAAAGAATTTAGAACTACGTTATTTCTCAAAAATAAATAATAATAGTAATTAAAAACTTAAACTATTTCTTTAACTTCCGGTGTGTGTGTGCATAATAAATCAGTATTATCTCGCTAGTGCACAAACTGATCTATAACTATTTTTTAGATTTGAAAACGTAGTCCTACCTGAGATTCTTTTGAATATCTCGTAAACGTTTCTTAATTTAAAAAAAAAAAAAAATTATATCGCAAGGGTTTTTTTAATTTATATCTTAAGCTTAATTAGAAAGCCAACCCCATAAAAATTTTAGTATGCTATAAGCCATTTCTTTTTCATAACGGTATTTAATATTTAACATTTTTTAAAAATGTTTCCATAATTTGACTAAAAGTGTTTTTAGTTTTGGGCAAAATTTTCAGCTAACGCAAAGTTTAAAAGACAATAACAATAATAATTAAAACGCCAGATATCGATCAGTAAGCGAAAGTAATATTGGGGAAATCAATTTTTTTGAATCCCTATATTTTCAAAACTTTAAAAATCAGATCTTTACAAAATAAATTACCATGTACTAATTTCCTCTTATGAAATCGATCGTGTTAAAAGTCTTGTGTTCCTTAATGGAAAAATTTCGAGTTAATTAATTTTGTTTGATCCACTACACATAAGATATTTCCCTTCAAGCCATTTATGAGAAATGATAATTATGAAAATTATTAAGGGAGTCCCATTTTTACGGTCGACAATACATACTTAATGTGCATATATATATATTAAAAACATTAGATAAAAATAAACGATTAAAAATTTTCATATTTAGAACATTTGATATTCCCTTAAAACTTAGATAAAAATCTGGTAAAATCTCTCCTCATTCACTGCCGTGATCGAACGTTAAAGAAATTTTTTAAATATTTAGAGTGTACAAATTTCTACAAATTTTGAAACACAAACGTTCGAAAAAAAAAAGAATTTGTATTTTGCAATTGTGCAATGAGTTTTAAAACTGTATACTCATTCTTCATTCAATATTTTAAAAATAAATCTTTATGTGGTATTTTTCTTTTTGTCAGTGAAAATTTGTTGCACTCAGAAAGGAATAAATTTCGTAATATTTAAGTTTTTTTTTTCCTTCTAAAATTAACGAAAATTATAAAGGTAAAGTCAAGAACTAATATCATAAAATACTTTATTTGTAAACAACATATTCACAATAACAATATAGATATTAAGAAGATACAGTGGTTAAAAATACAAGAATAAAGAACTAAAATGAGATTTTCAAGAATGGCTTTACTTAAATGAGATGGACTGAATACATTTTAAAATTCAAACACAAACAAACTATGCACTTTTTACAACAACCCTTTTAAAGAATCTGGTCTTTTTAGGATAAAAAAATATAATTACTTCCAAGTAAAAATCATAATACTAATGACAACTAACATTTAATGTTTTAAAATTAAAAATTGATTACTTTGTTACTAAAAATAAAAATTTCTGGCAGATTGTTGTGCGAATTTGAAGTATAAATACTTCATCTGAATAAATGATTGCCCAGCAATTCACAATAATGGCCATTTCTTTCCAATGCTGAGCATGCATAAATCTAATTAAAATAAATATGACATAAAATCTAAACATTTTTTTTAACTTATAAACATTAAAAATTTGTTTCTTGCTTTTGATATAAAAAAAAACAATATTTCAACTATTATTGAAAAATTAAAACAAAACAACTTGGGAATAAGAAGTCAGAAAGCAGACAAATTTAACAATACAAATAATTTGAGAACACAATATCAAACTCAATTAATTTAAAAATGACAAATCTACAAATAAGAACATTAAATTTACTAAGGCCTAATTTAATAAAAAAATGATTGCATTTTTAAATAAAATTTTGATTACCTCTTGACATTTACATATACCATTGATTGTGAAACACACTTTCTTATATTTAAATATATACTATTCCTAACATAAAATATGTTCTGTTATACAAATGAAAGTATTTTCTTATAAACACTCTATTATTAAATGCCTTACATCCATTTTGTTTCATTAGAGAAAACGGACTTTTCATATTTTCTAATGACATTGTCAAAAATTATAATTTTACAGAATACAAGTTTGTCAATAATAATATTTTAACTTTTAATTTTAAAACTAAGTTATTTAGACAGAAATGATAGGTTAACAGTTGTATAATGGAGCATAATAATATAATTAAACAAAGTAAATAACTGAAAAATAAAATTAGAAGAAAAAAATTATAAATATTAATCCTAAACCCTGTCTTAAATTTTAAGACTTGTTTTCTTTCAATATGGCTGGTTTTCTTTAATTTTAAATATTAAATAGATCTACTTTCATTTTGTAACTTGGCTAAAGACAGAACATTTTTAGTCTACTATGATATAAACCATTTTACAAATTTTTTTTTTTTTTTTTTTTTTTTTTACTTTCTGTAATTTATTTAAGTTAAAAGTAATCAACTTAATAAAAAATATTCACACATAAACAATATTGGCATGTGTCAAATATTGGCTTACATAAATTAAAATTCTTTAATACATTTTTTAATTAATTTGGCTTTTTTTTTTTTTTTTTTTTTTTACAAATACGATTCATATTTTAAAAATAAAGTGTCATTTTGTAACATTGTATTTTTTTTCAACAAGGGTGGTTTAATAGGATATAAATAATACTACAAAGCAATAAATAAGTTCAATATCTAGTTTACAGGGAAATTTAGTGCTTGAGTAATATAGACACAGATGATTAATAAACTTCTTTGAATTAAATAAGTTTCCCAACATAAGACTTTCAGGCAATACCATAACTTAATTCTTAACCAGGGGTAAACAGAACCCTAGGTTGATGGCAAACTTGTTATGTTTATTAAAACATTATCTTTATGTTCAGTGATGATTTAGCACTTGTCATATGAAAGAATGCAATATCTTCTTACAATGAGTTGTATCTACAATTACTAATAAAAATAATAGATCGTTTCCTAACACAAATTTATTCAAAATAAATAAGAACACCATTTGTATAGTTAAGTTTTTAATAACAAAGAATTATAATATATTTTATTATTAGCTAAAGTGCCTAGTAAAAAATTCATGTATTATTATTGTAATTTTTTTCATTTTACATGCAAAAGAGATATGTGGAACAAAAAAAGGTTAAACACTTATGGTTTAATGTTAAAAAAAACAAAAAAAAACTATAGTTCCTTTTCTAATTTTCCATTAACAAGCCCATGGTTTTCATTTAAAAAGATCTTCATTGAATTCCCAACAAATATTTTAATTATTAAATTGTAATAGTATTGGTAGATCAATGGCATGGCTTCCATTTTTCATTGTCTATCATACATTTTATTAAAATTCAGAGAATTAAAAATTTAAAAGCTACAGAAATAAATTAAAAATATTTTTTCCCAGTGGATGAACCCTTTCTGTTATTAGCTAACGATATCTAAATTTATTTTAACCCACACAGAGGCATAAACACTAATTCATGAGACTGTGTCCCTTTAAAATTTTTTCAATTACAGTATTTCAAAAACATAAATTTTATAATAATAAAATAATTAAAACCAAAAGTTGACACATAAATCGTTAATATATGACAACATTTTACACATAGATAAAATTGAAATATCTATCAGGTTTTTTTTTTTTTTTTTTTTTTAATTATGTGAAATCCACCAGTATGGAGCAAATTTTAAAAACATTTTTTACCTACAATAAAATCTCACTTTTCAAATTTACTTCTTGCGCAAAAAGATAATAACATATTTATAATAATAAGTAAATACATGTTTAAAACTACTTTGCATATAAGATGACAATACTAATAAGCATTTTTAAAAGCATTAAGATTCTTTTTTAAATCAATTCAAACATACAATTTTTTGTATAGGATTTAGAAATGTTTTTTTATACATGATAACAATATTAATAATCCATATTAGGTGTTCCTTAAATGCATTTATAAAGTTTGTAAGACATTAGGTATTCTCATGATAGAATTAGAAGAAATATTGTTTGAAATTCAATATCATATTTACAAGTAGACTATATGCTCAGGACGGACACAAATATTAGTTATTAGTATGAATATCTGACTATCAGAATAAGCTTTTAATATTCAGAAATTCTTTTTAAAAAAGGAAGGGAATTGGGCTTTTGCCATAAAACCACTTTATCAGATGAAACTGCGGTTATATAATGTAATTTTAAAATTATGTGTTATGACAATAAAATTGATGATCCTTCATTATTTCGATTTAAAAAAAAAAAGACGATAGCAATATATCAGCTGCAATTACAATTAAAAACATAATAAGCATAAACTAATTTAAAGCAATAAAATAAAAACTGCAATAAATTATGAAAAATATTCAACTTTAAAAGTAATTTACATGAATATGTACAAATATGCAAATGGCAGACAGATTTGTATATTTCTCATGTAAATATCTTATTTATAAATTATATGACATTTACATACTTTTAACATAAAAATTCTATCCAGAAATTCGATTCAGATGTATGTATAAATGTTAATGAGTATGCACAATGGATTAGTTGTGTCAGATTTTAACATATTGCTCCTTCCTCTCTAAAAATTCATTTTCTTTCCAATATTTGTATTAAGAAATAAAAATCATGACCAGTAATATATTCCACTTTTCTGCAAAGTTTCCAAAAGAATTTAAACTAATTTTTAATTGGAAAATAAATATATGAAGCATACGAACAAATTAATGGATAAAAATGTTAAAATAACACTTTCATTACTGGTGAATAGGTGATACTTTTAAAGGCAAGTTATCACCAAAGAGAAAGACTTGAGTAACACGCCCAACAGCTTTAGTCTGTCCAACTCGTAGAAGAATTTTGGAACCTGGATGAACACATTCAGGACGCTGAATAAATTTGAAAATTACGGATGCAGTTTCATTAACAGAAAGACTAGATTTCCCCATGATACCAAGAATTGTAGCTGTCTGACGAATATTTCCAATATATACTGATGCTTGAAATCCAGAGCAAATACTTGTTTCATGGAACAGAACTTGAATTTTGGCTTGGAAATAATAACAAATGGGTGGTCTAACCTGCTGACTAATAAGAACCATACCTTTACGAAGAGGGATGTTCTGACTAGAAATAGCTAGAGTGGCACTTTCACAAGCTCTGACAACTCGACTCGGAACTTTGTGCCTATGTAATGACAATACTTGAGTACTATCAAATCTTCCATTATCTGATGGACCCACTTGCAGTTTATCACCTTCATGAATCACTCCACTAGTTAATATACCTGAGACAACTAAACCAACATCAGGAACATGAAAAGTCTCATCAATCTGAAAAATTTTTTAACATATTAAAATTGCTCAAGGACAGGAAAAAAAAAAAAAATCCTTTGCCCAACATCTATCTCTTACATGTAATAAAATAGGAAACAATTTTTCACCCTCATTAAAAAATACAATTTATTCAACTGAAAAAAATCTAGCAAATATAAATTTATTTTATAAGTTTATATCAATTAATTTAACTTTATAAAATTAACTTAAGAAAAGCTTTTCATATATTTCTAGCAATTTTATTAAAAACAAAATTATATATGTGTTTTTATATAAAATTTTAAAACTTTTTTACTTAATATTTTTAGAATTTTATCAATAATCAAAGAATGAAAAGTTTAAAAACAAAATTTCTTTTTTTTTTTTATTTTAAATATGTGTAACAACATTAGCACATTCTTTTAATATAAGTCAAAACTTAATATTCAATATAAATTCACAAATGAAATAAATATGGTTTATTATTGAAGTTTATATCCTGTTGCTAACATATCTGCATTATTGTTGTCATCAAAGAGTGACAGCAACAAATCAGGGAAAGCCAAAAGTTAATGAAGTTGTAAGTTTTATAACAGCTTTCTAAAGTTACTCTTATATACAGATATTAAAAATAAAGACTAAAAAAATATAAATCATTATTTATTATTATTCCAAAAATATGTTTTAACATGTTTAAATACCATAAAATACTAAGAGCTTTAGTCAATCTATTTTTGCTATAGTAATTGCTGTATTCAATTATTAAACAACTTTGAATAATATTAATATGAACTTTTTTTTTTTGAGGGGGTGGGGGTTAAATAGAAACTGAAAAAAACCCTGAAACAACTTATAAAAAAGTACAATAAAGGAATAGAAGGAGTAAAATTCGTTTGATCTAGGTCTCAAAAATATAAAAAATTATTGATATATATTTTTTGAACTGAACTTTATTCCACAATACTTTGAATGTAGCTGTTACAATTGAATAGCTTTACATACTTTTACGTATAAAAACAAGACATTACAGTGACCAATATTTGATTTTAAAAGAATTAAAACCTCTTTATTTTATTATGTTAAAAATACACAAGACAAATGTGTTTAAATGTGAAAAATAGCTACACAAAAGTATTTACTCCAGTATGTGGAATAATGAAGTGAACTTTTAAGCAATAATTCAAATGTAAAATCGCTTTTCTGCAATGTGTTTGGTAAAAAAAAAAAAAATTTATAACATTTTTTATAGCATTTATGCAAATAATTTCTATGCAATTTATCAAATGAATTTAAAGAAGATTGCTGAAATTGTTATATTTTTCTTGATTTGCATATCTGAACTACTAAAATCTGTTCTGGTATCTCCTTCAATATTGGATTATCAACTTTTTGACCATATCATCCAAATTTTCAAGATATAAATTAAAGAAAAATAATTAAAAAAAATGACATATTAACGATTTTAATATAATTTCCCCAGTCATGTCAAAGATCTCCCTTTTCTACATGTCAAAGGAAAAATTGTACATTTTTTAAAATTATGACTTCAAGCACCATGTTTCAATGGACTTTTTAAATTTTTCACCATTTTAAATATTTAGCTTTTGAAAAATATGAGTGAAATAAAAATATTATTTGTCACTACATCTGAAAAATAATTTTGCAATTTCATTGAGAAACTTTTTACATATTTACCTTAAAATTTTTTGAGTACATTGAGTTTTTATTTTACCACTTTCAAGTACAATCATCCAGCTTTGTACAAAAGAATATTAGAATGAAAATATGTATTTTTTTAACTCACAGGAAAAAATAAAATGTGGGAGTATAATTATTTTCCTTTAACTATTTTTTTCACACATTAAACAGTTCTTGGCCTTTAAACTGCAGTAACAGCAAAATGAACTTATAAATTATTACCTTTCGAATGATACCAATAATAAAAAAATTCTGAATTTAACTTGTTAAAAAAAAAAACCCAGAGGTAAAATCTGGTTATTTTTTTTTTTATTTTTATATGTATTTTTTATATTATATATAAAATCTTATTTTTTAAAAAAGATTTATTTCACTTTTTATTTATTAATATATATATATTTTCAAAACTATTGCATGCAGTTTTTTATGAGCTTACATAACTTTCATGCTTTATCCTCATAAGTTAACTAATTATTTAAAAATTTCCTCCTTTCCTTTAAACTATGATTTCATTTTTCAACCATAGTTCATTAAAAGAATTTTCAACAATACCAATTACCGAACAAATATCGATTTTTAATTATATGTATTGAAGAAAATATGTTAATATATATTGCTGATTTTTTATGTACATATTTTATAGATCTTGATTTTTGGTGGGGCACAATTCTTAACAAATTATTTTAGTTCCATTGTATCAGCTATTGAGTTACAATTAGCATTATACTTCTTTTTATATACTGGATAAAATTCTACAATTTTTTTTTTTTTCTATAACTTACAGATTACTTTCAAACAATAACAATTTTGAAAAACAATTCCAATTTTAACTTACAGAGAAAAAAAAATTAAAAGGAATTATTTTAAAATTTTGCAATATTTTCTTACGTAATATTTTTGTTTCAAAACTATACCACATACAGACTTGTATGAGTTTTCATTGATTATAAAATTTCATTTTAACTTTCTATCTTGTCCATCACGAATTTACCCTCTTAAAGAATGGTAATCCTTGAAAAATATTAGTTCTTTTGTATTAGGAACAAATTATAATTGGCCGTAAGCTTCTTTGCACACCAAGTAGTTTTGGTGGAGCAATTCACTGTCTTTAAATGATATCAGTTTTAATATAATGAATATACTTTTTAAAAATAGTTTGCAAAATATTTCATTTGATGACAGTTTTAATTAAATCCTGCACAAAATAAAAAAAAAAAGAGAGTCAGGTTATACTAATTTAAGAGAGGGGGATACCTGAAATTCAGCAGGCTTCTGCATCATAAGTTCTCTATCTTTTTGATTGATGAATGGAGGTAAAATGTTTAAAAAATTATATAATAAATTAAGACCTTTTCCAGTCACACAAGAGATGGAAAAAATTGGAATAATTTGTCAGAAGCAAAGGAACTTGCAGCACTCAAAACATCCTCTTCAGTGAATACTTGAAAAGAAACCTATAAAGAAATTCTAAATATTAAAAAAAAAAAGTATAATTTAACCATACTGATTAGAATAGCACTTACAAGAAATGGATGAATTAGCACTTACAAGAAATGGATGAATTAAGAAAAAAAAAAAAAAGATAGTATCCAAGACAAATTGCTTAATTTTATTCCTTATAACGCAATTTTGTTCACTTACATTAGGCCTGGATGATAAATGTATTGATATCGAAATATTGATGCAAGTCAAACATCGCATATTCAATAAGAAATTCCGTTTTAAATATCGATTTTTCAAAACTGGTTAACA
The DNA here is from genome assembly GCA_021605095.1 of Caerostris extrusa. Taxonomy (NCBI): domain Eukaryota; kingdom Metazoa; phylum Arthropoda; class Arachnida; order Araneae; family Araneidae; genus Caerostris; species Caerostris extrusa. The sequence continues at coordinate 10,396 of BPLR01009846.1, read as the reverse complement.
TCGATGTTACTTTGGTGGTGGTCGACAAATCCGAGCTGCGCGAGTCAGAAAAGCGATTGGAGTATCTATGTTCTAAATCGGATATATATCGGAGACGTACAGTGATTTAAGATATTCGATATTTGTTCACCTCCGTTACTGTCTAATTATTACATCGTTAAGTTTTTACTTATTTGAAAGACTGTAAATAGAGATATTAGTTGGTAAGTTATATTAATTTCTGTTATTATTATCAAGAATTCTCATATAAATAAAATTTGCAGAATTCCTTAAATATTTACTGATGTAATTAACATAAATAGCTGTTTTGGTGCCAGAATGGCGATCGCCAAACAGCGATAATTAACTTGGACCATTATTTAGATTTTTTTTTTTATGATAACCTTTGATTTCTTGCTTAGTATTTGTGCTCTTTCTTTGCGAGAATACAGAGAAGCAAGTCTTCTTCAGTCAAAAAAAATTTTATTTAAAGTTTCACTTTTATTCTTTCTGTCTTTTTTATTATTTTATTCAAATGTTTCATATTTTTAGGTACTTAAATATTGTAGTATTTATGTAATCTATATTTATGATTTTACTTCATGTAGTTTGTAATGTACAAATATATTGTAAACAAAATGAAAAGTTTGTAACTAATAAGAATGTAGACATAAAGCCTTCTACTTAATATTCTTATTAACTTTATAATTTTTTTTAATGTTTTGTAACTAAAAGGGATTTTTTTACTACATTAAGCAATAAATCAAGTAAAACATTAATTAGATTTTACTCACACTCAAGTTTCTGAATATAAATTATTTGTTTGTTTTTACAGAAATATAAATTTGTACTTTTAATATATAATAATTATTTATACTTATACAGAAATATAAATTTGCTATCTCAACCAAAATGATCTTTCTACTTCGTATATACAGCTCTTAGGTGGCTTTTTTTTTACATTGAAGAAACATACTTCATAATATTTCCAATTTGATAACCTTAATTCGCCTTGCCCATTTCCTTTTAATAAGCTTACTAGGAATTATCTCCCCATCCCAACATTTTCCCTTCATGTAGTCAAATTTACTACATTGATATATATACATATGATGGTACTCTACTTTGAAGTTATTTGGGGAAAACCGGACAAATGCAGCAAATTATTTAGCACTAGATGAAGTCTAAATTATATATTTCACAATGAAATATGCATAATCAAATGGTGTAAGAGAAAAATTTGTTTTTGAAAAATAAAATAATTTTGTGTTTAAGGCAACAAAATAAATGGTCAAGTAAAACTAAAATGAATATAATACTAGGAAATAAAAAACAATTTTTTTTTAATTTGGGATCAGAAAGGCTCATAAATTACCATTTTATTGTTTATGATTCAAAAACAAGTTAAAAATTCGAAGTTTTAAATCTGTATAAAATTTATACATCATAATACTGTGATATTAGATAGTTGATATATCGATTTAAGAAATTTCAGCTCCAACACACATATCTCTTAAAACCACTGATTAAAGTGTCAATGAGGGGACATAAAGCAGAAATTTACAACCATCTGTTATTCAAAAGATGGATTAAATAATATACTACTTAAAACTCAAATGGAGAAATTTTTAATAATTATAGTAGAAAATTATTATAAACCTTTATTATGTAACTTTTAACCATGTTGTTACAAAACAAAGCTTAAATATATTGACAAGAAAAAAATTAAGCAAGACAAGCAAGTCTTATAAATAATAGCAATTTCTTCTTTTAACTGAAATAATGAACTTTTCAGATATTTAAAAAAAATTATAATTTCAAACTTATTGTACATATATAGCCAAGTCACTAAATTATTTGTTCATTTATCAAGAACAATGTGATGTTCTTCCAACCCTTTTAACAGCGACTCTTCTAAATAGATTTCATATCATCTAATTATAAAAATGATATTTATCCGAAATGTTATGTGTTTTAATCATGGGTTATACCAGTACATATTTTATTAATAAAAATTTATGAAATTATTTCAACTGACCTTTTTATATCCGGTTGTTTGAAGCAACTCTTGCAATTGCAGTAAAGTTGTATTTAAGCGTGCAGGACTAGCTATATCAATTTTATTTATTACTACAACAATAGGAATATCAACAAGCATAGCAAGACCAAGATGCTCCTTCGTGATTCCAGAAAGCCCACAAACAGCACTTATAACAAGCACTGCAAAATGAGGTGAATGACCTAAAAATTAACACATATATTAAGTAATAATGCTGCAGACTATTTTTAATTATAAAAGTAAATATTACTTACATTTTTAATAAAGAGACAAGGAAATAGTTTGATAATTGTAATTAAGAAGTCAGTAATAACATTAAAAAGTTCAAACTAAACTTAGAAAAAAATTTGATGTTTCTAGTCATTTCTATTAAATATGAAGGAGAAATGAATTTTAACACATACCTGTTAGCCCAAATACGGTAGTTTTTAAGTATTTTCTATGACCAGCAAGATCTATGAATGTAATTAACTTTTTTGAACTATCACAAATTTCTTCAGCAGTTCTACATGTACTATAAGTCATTGCACTACCTTGAGAATCAAACCCCAGTATTTCATGGCTTATGCTACTTGTTCTTCCACTTTGTATTTCATGCAAATGACGAAATAAATTAAGTCGAGCACTTCCATGCCCATTATCTCTTTCACCTTGAGTGAGGACTCTAACAGTGTACTTTTGCCAACATCAGAATTTCCCAGAACCGCTATTCTTAGTTCTACAGATGGTTGATCATCTGGAATCTTCCTGACTAAGAACTGTATAAAAAATTAAGAAATCAATTTATAAACAAACTCATACTTGAAATATAAATTTCAGGGGAAAAAAAAAATTTAGGTTTATAATACTTTAGATATATGATTTAGAAATCTTTTTCTACCTTTACAAACAATTTTATTAAATTAAAACTTTTTCCGAGTACCTTTAAGAAACACAGTAAATTAAAAGCATAATCATGCATTTATGATGTTTATTTATCTAAAAATTTTTAATTTAATTCATATCTTGAACTAATAGCTTGATAATATTTTTAACAAGCAAAGAAATTACTAAAATGTTTAACTGCAATTTAATTCTTGAATAAAATCAAAGGGTTTAGAGAATTTTCACAATTTTTAAAAGTAAACTCATTAGACTTTGCTTTTAAAAATAGAGAACATATTTCAATATGAAATTCCTGATTAAAAAAAAAAAGTGAAAAACAACAACAATAAAGCCACATTATAAGAATTATTAATTCATGTTTTTATCCCATTCATATTAGTAAATAAAATATTCCAATACATGTCATATAAATTAAAATAATTTAATAATAATTTGTCACATGACGTTACTTTCAGAAAAAATCATGTTAAAGGAAAATATTTATTCAATGATGAATCATAATTATCTAGTGTGAACATGATGTTTGTGGCATCCAAATATGCATAAATGACAAATGAAAAGTAGTTTTAAAATTTAAATGAAGTGCATAATGCTAACACCTGCAATATGCCAATATTATATCATGGGTACGGTACCTTAATTTAAATTGTTTATGGTACTCTATCGGTGGAATATGTAACTAAAGTCCTTTGTTACTAATGAAAAATTTCTTACCAGCAATGATTTTCAATTGAAGTAGAAAATGTAAAATTTGTCTTTACAATATATTTTATTTAATTATACAAGACTTATAAGGATTTTGCAATTCAAGACAAATCTGCCAATGTGTCAGCATGATTTTACATGAAAAGCAATTTTATTTTCAGAATAAAGCATACGATGTGTATATAATATTTTTTATATACTCTTTACTATGTTATTTATGTATTTCTTTCTACTGCAAGACAGTTTCAGAATCTACAAAGAAAAATTCTTTTAAATGCCATCTCATACAATTCCAGAAGAAACTACAACTTTTACATTAGTTCACAAGACACATTTGAAATTTTCATTTTTTGAATAGTCACTTCATTATTATTATGCAAGAATGTTTTCATCATAGACTAAAAATGTCTCTTTTTTATAATAAACATCGTTTCTATACCATGCATTTAAAGTTTACATGTTTATAATTGCACAATTTAGAAATGATTTCCAGAAGGGCTTGTGTAAAACTGCTAAAGGATTTTCTTAATTGTTAAAAATATTCCATTCTTAACATAAGCAGGCAATAATTTGCTGAATCAAGCCCCTCTAAAATTACAAGTACATTATTCCAAAAAAAAAAAAAAACATAATAATAATTAATGAAAAATGTATCAGCTGTCTTTATGACATTAAGAAATTTTAGAGAATTTATCACACTCAGTTCTTTGACTTTTTTTTATAATCATAATAAAAAAATATGCTCTTAGAATACCTTTAATTCACTTTTTCAGAATTATCAGATGAAATATGGAAATTATGTCTCAATGTATGTATATATTACATACTATTAAATACAAATTAATTGAAATATTTAAATATCTATAACAATACTTAACTAAACGGAATTAAACCTTTAAAAATAACAAATATAATCATACTCAAATAAAACACTAATAACACATTCAATTCAATTTTATTTTAAGAATAAAATATGACAGTCCTTCAATAAATGTTTCATTATATGAATTGTTAACTATAGAATTACAAGGCCTTATATGTTAGTATGTACCTTATATGTCAGTATGTAACACACTGAACAGCTTTTTTTGTGCATATTACATTTCTTCTGAAAATATAAACACACAAAACATAAAAACATTTCAAAAGCTCATCCATTAATTTTATACATAATTAAAAAAAGTGATTAATCTATTCAAAAAGAAATAACCAAAATAAATAGTTTAATATTATATAATTTAACAATTATGGAACATTCGTACTAAGTAAGAATTAAAAAACATTTCAATTAAGAACTATCAACATTTTAAGCATATAATGAAAGGTTGTAGTGCTTGTCGGTCATTTGTGCAGCTGGATGTAAGTGTGTTTGGGTTGAGACACAGGTTTAAAAACATACAGCTTTTATTTCAAGCACATAAACACAATAAAAACACCACAATTAACTACAAACAATACTTAATGCATAACATGTTAGTAATTAGCCTTATATGTTAGTACTACTCTTTATAGAAATGGGAAACTATTTAGCCATACATATTTTATATTTATGAAGAAATATTAATTTCTCATAATATAGTAACCCATGATATAATAACACATTTAAAGACATCTAATTAAAGATTCGTGGAAGGATTCCACTTCTAAGCCGAAAATAAAGATATTCATGTTTGCATTGGATGCCCAAGATATACTACCTATACTCAGGATATTACTTCCTCTCAAGATGAGAGTTTGTAGGCCAACTTATAAACAGGATTATGCTAACTATATTTTCTCTTGGGATGAGAGATTGTAACTAACAGCACCTCTTTGTAGTACTTCTTGGGTGAGAGTCTCGATGCCTACTGAAGATTTCTTCTGAACACCACAAGAGGCACTCTTGCAGTGCGTAGATTTGGTTTTGTCACTCTACAGTCATTTGTGCCCACTTTTAGACTAAATAGATTGGAACCTACAATGAATGTGGATTCCGAACTACTCACAAACATCCATACCACCGCCAAGATTTGAACCTGAAGCCTGTGGTATGCAGTGCGTGGGAGGGAGAACGGTTATAAAAAAAACATCACAAATATATACAAAATTCAGAAGTAATCTACATTTTTTAATAATCAGAATTACCTCTGCTACAGTTTTCTTGAATTGATTTGAGTTACCATCTACATTTCTTTCACCTAAATTAGTAATATCTGCTCCAAGTTTTTCAGCCATTCGATATAATGTACTGCGCGATTCCTGCATTTCTTTATCATCTAATCCTATTAATTTCCCTGCATCAGAAACTCCAATAGTATAAATGGCTTCACCTTGACCTAAGAAAGAAAGCAAAAAAAAAAAAAAAAAAAAAAAAGGTTAATGAAATATAATAGGCAAAAAAAGTATTTAAATACTAATTTTTAACATAACTGGAAAAGCCTTTTTAAGTACTAATGTATTGTAATGTGGTTTAAGTATTTATGCTATTGAAATGTGTCAATATTTGTATATGTACAAGTTCAAATACAAGTACGTGTGTATGTTCACAAGAATATTATCGCCTGCGGTAAGTTTTACATGCAGTCAAATAAAAACCAAACCACATCCAAAAATCAACATATTCACAAATTTTTAGCTTTTTACTCTGCTTTATGTTCAATCTGCCTAAATTTCAGGGTTTAATTAATTATGGAGCTTTTAAAATATTTCACGGTGCTCCTGTGATGATGCTGCAGCTCTCCAGGGCACACACTTGGCTTATACGTTAACACTATCAGCTAATAAGTGCTTTCTTGTATGCATGCACAGATATTAACCTTCCCCATTACAGTATTTGTTGAATTTAATTAGCAAATTCCTTCCGCGACCTCTCGCGGTTATAATTAAACCTTACATTCGGCCTTTTTACTACTGACAATCATTCGCCCTAGAATGAACTACTAAAGTTATAAAATCAGGTAATCATTATAATAAACATCATTGGAAATTTAAAGAAATCATGCACATGATTATCTAACTACATGCTCAGCAATGACTAAATAAGTCAATTAATTCAATATACATAAAAATCAGTAAACGACATAAAAGTCAATTAAATTCAATGTAAACAAATTGGAATTAAAATTAAATCAAATTACTTATATAAACCAGTAGCAACACAATAAAATCAATTAAATGAACATAAAAAAATCAGTAAATAGCAATTAAATCAAGTCAGTTAAAGTTATATCAAGTCACTCATATTGAATTATTATTTTCTGTAGGAAATTGTCTTTTACAGGCACGTCTTGGACTACGTTTTAGCCCATAGTCACTAAGTTCGTTGTCTGAAAATCACCTAAAAGTTCACCTGACGAGTCCTCTCTATCAGAATCAGTTTGATTCGGCCATGCCTTTAATTGGCTTGCATGTGCTGTAGTAGAGTAAGAATGTCCTTTGCTCTTTTCTCCATGTTGAGTAACTCTGTAGGTATCGCCTGGTAGCACATCAGTTATTACTAAAGGACTTCGATATTTTGGTTTGGTCTTTGTTGGTTCTCCTGTCGGCATCGGAGTCTTTCATAATCACAACTTTTCCTGGCTTGTAAGTGATAGTTCTGCACTTTTTCTTGTTGTAAGCGTCTTTCATCTTTTGCTGCATATTCTCTATCCGCTCCCGAGTCGATGTTTGAATCTCCGCAGGATCAGTCCATTCTTTTTGCACTCGCATCAGCTTGTTTTCTTAAAATTCCATCGTTGAATCTTGGTGAGTAACCGTGTAACATTTGAAAAGGATTCTTGTTTAAAGCATTGTTTAGATTTCTTTCCACTTCTTTCATTCTCATATCCCAGTCTTTGTGTCTTTCCAATTTTCTTTTCTTAAAAATGGTAATGGTCTTATCCAATTCAGGATCACCTCTTTTTGAATAAGAACTTGTTCGTCAACGGACATCGTTTCATAAACTTCCCGATCAAACTTCTTTTCAATCAAAGCTTTGGTATTCAGTAGTGACCTTAAAACATGGTGCATTAACCTCTGAAACTCGGTTGGTGCATTAGTTAATACAAAAATTATTCTTTCTATCTTAGTTAGTAACGTACATCTTAATTCTCTCAATTTTATTGCAAAGCAATCCCTAACCTCATTGACTAACTCTAAAATTTCCCTTTTATTCTCAATTGGTGTTCCTTCGTCTAATCTAATTTCGCTCATTTCGATTAAACGCTTATTTTACTTTATTACATTCACGTAACTACTCTCCTCATTAACTAAACAATTGGGGTCTAACTCAATTACTCTTTCTACACATTGATTTCCTTTAATATTACATTCTCATTCCCCATATTAATAATTGGATCTACGGTTTCGCTATCTTTTATTTCTAAGGAATCACAACACCCTTCTTTTTCCCTCTACAATTACTAAGCCATCATCCACCAAAGTTATCTGAGTTCTAACAAAATTCATCGAACTTCTTTCAAGTATTTCTTTACTAGATGTTTTTAATTCTTTTACGTCCGAATTATTTTCACATTCCATGTTAACAAACGGATTATCCTATGCATAACAAACATAAAATTTATTTCCAATGCGAGCAAACGATATGTTTTCCCGATCTAAAAAGGATCTCCCAATTAACAATTCGTACAGCAAAGCGTAGTCTCTTACAATAAGCATTTCGACCCCTTTTACTTTAGCGCCATCCAAAGAAATATCTACTTTCGCCTTTTCTAGCGCTCGAGCTGCACACATCTTAATATTCCCAAAACCGTATGCATTACATTTGAAGCTGGGTCTATTTTTAATTCTAACCTCTTTTGCTACGGAATTCCTACAAATGACGGAATCGCTCCCAGTATCAATCAGAGCTTCAAACTTCAACGGACACTTGTTTATCCTCGCAATTTTAATGCAAGATGATGCCTTACTCATGCTGCCCTCATTAACCGTCATCAAGCTGTGATCTCTTTTATATACATGGCTGCTTTCATTTCGTTCAATTCCCTCTCCTCGAGTGTTAAAATTCTGCTCTTTATTAATTCGATCAAATTTATATTTTTGTTTTGGACAATCTTTTTAGCGAAATGCAAATTCTGGTTGCAAACGAAGCATCTCTTATCTTTCTGCATTGGACGTCGCCATTGTGTGTAACCGCAGTATTTATTATCATAACTTCCGGTTGTAAAACATTCGTTCCTGAAACTAGGGGTTTGTTCTTTTATTATACCCCGTCGGCTCATTCCGTGGGAATTTCTGTCTGTCTAGGCCTAAAATCGCATTCTTTTTCGTTTAAGTTTTTGAATTTGGGTAAGTCGCTTTCATTTCTTACGCTTTCATATTCGTCAAGTTTATCAGCTAATTCGGTTGATTTAATTATTCTCACCCATTCATCCACAAAATGTTCTTTTACTACAATAGGAACTTTTCTTTTCAATTGATCTGTTATAATTAGTTCTCTAAGACTATCAAAATCATTCACATTAGTGCCGCGCAACCACTCATCGAAATAATTTTGTAACTCACCCTCGAAATCTCTCCATGTATTTTTCGGTAGTTTTGTGTGCCCTAAGAACTTTTTTGTCGGAATTTATCCGGGCTTAATTTAAACTTTTTTAATAACAAATCTTTAATATATCCATAATCACTCGAAAGTTCTTCCGGAACTCTTGCAATAATTTGATTAATTTCATAGGACAATAAATTAACTAAATGACTAACCCAATTCTCATGACTTAAATTTAAGCGTTTCGCTTGTCGTTCAAACAATATTAGATAAAAACTTATGTCCCCATCGCTCATTTCGTAGCGTTGCATTATTTTAGTTATCCTGCAATCTCTACAAATTTCATTTACGTTTCTATTTTCTCTTAACAAATTACTCTTTTGTATTTTTAATTTTTCTAATTCGTATTGTCTTTCTAACTCGGGCTCCTTTAATGCGCACCTTTCTTCTCTAGTAGAAATTATAGTTTTTAGTAATTCACGAGTAAATTCCTCATCATAATATTCACTTTTAGTAATTAATTCTTTAATTTCGACAACAACTGCGTTATCGGGTAATTTTACATTTAATTCTTCTGCTAAAGAAATTAAATCTATCTTTTTTCGCTTTTGCGAGATATGCCATTTTTTTTTTTTTTTTTTTACACACTATTTAAATTTTTAACTATTCAACACTATTTCAATTCCTAACAGTTTAACACATAAAATAAAATCAATTCTTAAAATCTTCAATACAATTTCACACAGAAATTAACTCCAAAAATTTTTACAAAAATAAAATAATTTGCACCAACACTGAGTTTCTAGAAATTCATGCCACATACCTTAAATCGCTTGGAGTAGGCCTTGGGGTTTGCTAACCGCATCCGGTCCTGCAGGGTCAATCTCACTTCTGAAGTGTTAGCTACTATACCAGCAGCTCGTCGTGTCAGGATGAAATACTCTCTTTCTATTTACATCACTTTTTATTTACACTATGAATACATATATACACATGGCACCCTGTGCCTCTACTACAATAGTATTAATATCTAAAAGCCAAGAGCCGGTCCCTGGCCGTCTGTTTTCATCTGACGCTCCTAGCGTTTACCCCGCGGTCTCAAGATCTCACCGCAACTGCCTTTACTTAGATTGAATGCAGGTCGAGTACCTGTGCGCGAAGCGCACATCTACTCAAGATCAAATTAAAAGTAGGATGTGAGAAACAGCAATAAAAAAAAAAAATATTATGTAAATGAAGGATGGATAATAAAAATATATAAATTGTAAGATTATAAAGAACCGAAGTAAAAATCCAAATCCAGTAGA